>PVJH01006938.1:0-97167 GCA_004026705.1 Nesogale talazaci
TTACCATTGTCTGCTCCTTGTTAATTTCAAACCCAACAAAGATGTTGCCTGGTGGGACAACCTGTGTCATATTTTCATAAGGCTGATACATTTTGGCATGTACAATGTAAAATGTATAGTGTGCAGTTATCTATTATACCTTAATCATCAGAAAGAGAAGTATGTCCAGTCCAAACAAATGACTAAACTAAGAATTAAGTACCACAATGACTACCTGTAGTTATTTGTTCATTCTGATTATTGAAAAGGTAGCACACACTCTATTTGAATTTCCTTTATTTTAATCTATACTTATTTCCCGTTATTTGAGCTAAGTGGCGAGTAGTTCTCAGAACAAGCACATATATACTGTAGCTGTGATTCTAATGTGCACCTAATGTTCTCTGGAGCATTTTGTTAAAGTAATAATTTTAATATGGGTAACTGTGGAAAAAGATGGGAAATTCTGCATTCCTAACAGGCTCACAGTGATGTGATGATGCTGGTCTGAGGACCATTCTGTGAGTGGCTGAGTCCCAGGAGACTCCAGTTACCACCTGTTAGACTTCCCGAAGCCAGGCATTCTAATTTATCTTTAACTTTGATTCAGATCTTAGTTCTCAGGCCTTTAATTCACTGTGTTCTGATCTAGAATCAATTTTGATTCCTAGATTGCAAATACATGATTTCCCTTCTCCCAAAAAGCAGGAGAATAAAAGCAGGTTCCTAATAAAAACTCTCTGAGATATAGCATAAATCTAGATTATTTCTAAAAAGATGATTAATTGTAGGGAAACAATTAAAACTTACAGAGAATAAATAAATATCTTGAATGTTGTGTCCTCACCCTCATTTTCTACTTCTGACCTTGAATGTCTCTTCTGAAACTTAGTGAGCTGGGAGGAAGCACAGACCTCAACTTTTTGCCCCCTAGCTCTTGCCAGAAATATAGGTACCTTAACAATTCAAGAAAAATGTAGAATTGACTTCATTTTATCAAAGAGGGGGTGTAGGGCTGAGCCCCGGTGGCATAAGTGGTTGAGTGTGGGACTGTGACCCGCAGGCTTGGAGCTTCCAATCCAGCAGCGCTCTCAGGAGCAGCACTGGGTAGCTCCCACAACCACCAGAGGGCAGTGATGCCCCCCCAAAAAATGTGGGGGTGTATCGAGGGAAGGAGAAGGCATGTTTCATTTAGATCCTTCCACACACGTGATTTTTTTACACCTTTACAAAACTGTTAAAAGATTGCTTTTTTTTTTTTTTTTTTATTTCTGTTGTCCCCTCAGGACACTTGAACATCATTCTCTAACCTTCCTTTCATTCATTTGTGGTTAAGGAACTTTCGGCTTTTGTTTCTTCAACGTAAAAATTTCAGAGCATGACCATTGATGTTATTTATGAATTCATTGCAACATCTCCAAAAAGAACAAAGATAATGTACTTCATAATGTAGCCCTAACTCATTGAAAGTGTCTCTACTGGTATAATTTAGATAGTGTTTTTTTCCCATACAAATAGAGTTTTGAAATTTTAGTAAGTGCATGATTTAATATTCTAAATCTGTTATGTGTTTTTGTATCATTTTGTGCTCAATTTGTTTTCTTTCATTTTAAGGGTGTGATTACTCTAGAGTCCCTTGGTAAAAGGGGTTATCGAGTACCTCCTTCAGGAACAATACAAGTGGTATGTGTTTTATAGCCTACAATTGCAATAATCATTCTCTCACATACATATAGAACTTAGCCCTTTCTCCTGCTACTGCTGCTGCAACAACTTTGGTAAGTAACAGTGGGGCTGCAGCTTTGTTTGGAGTTTCCCTGCTCTGCCACAAAAATGACCATTTGGGGGAGTTGCATAAAAGAAAAGCATTACTAAGCTATAATCAAGATGAACACTTTAGAAAAATAGTATATTGACAGTTTACTTAGCTTAATAGAGGTTTTCAACATAATTAGAACCTGAAATTACCATTACCTTCTACTGAATATAGTAGGCCAGATTTGAGATCGATCTATTTAAAAGGAAACCCCAAATAGTAGTATTGCTTTGGCAGGAAAATTTGGGAAACAGTATGATATATCCCTAGTGGAATGATTTTCTAAAGCTGACCCTAATGTTATGACTATGTAAACAAGGGATATATATAATCTGATGTCTCAGGGTCTGAGTGATTATCTAGTTTGTGGTTAACTTGTAAATTAGATGCAGAAAATTCTGCCAGCTCTCAAGCCTGTCACAGACTAAACAAAGTCTCTCTCAGGCTGGGTGCTCACAGTAAGTGTTTGATCTCATCCAGTAAGATTGACATACTCTTTGGCTCCAGTGTGGTCAGTGGTTGGTCAGAACACTTTTACTCATCACCATTTTTCTAATAACTGCAGAGACTGTATATTCCTTTCATTATCACACAATGTAGTGCAACAACTCGTGTACATTTTACAGAGGAAGAAATTGCATACCAAAATAGAATTTTTTAAAACTGTTTTTTGGAGGCATCACTGCCCTCTGGTGGTGGGAGTAGGAGGCCCAGCCTTTGCTCCTGTGGAGCTGGAATTGAACCTCCATCCCAGTGGGCCGCAGTCCTGCGAACAACCACTACGCCACCTGGGCTCAGCCCTATTATTTTTATTTTAGATGGAATGAGTTTTTCTTTTTAATAGCTGTGATCATCTTCAATTCCATAGGTTCCCAAACTTACTTCGCCTACCTCCCCTTTTCAGGGGAAAAAAAAAATTTGCGTCCTTCCACCAATTAAATCCATAATCTTGGATAAGTTTAGCGCCTCTGCTTTGGCAGACCCTTGGTTTGCTCCTGGGGGCAGTGTTGCCTACTTTGGGAAGCACTGTTTTGTTCTCTTGTTCTTGACTGTATAATACAGCTCATGAGAAAGTATGAGCCACTGGAATTTGTCAGTTGTCATAAAAAAATGAGGCATAAACCCAGGGCAGCACTTTTACCTCTGTAGTACTGAAATTTGGGTGTGTCTTTCATTCCTTATAGGGTTTAATTATATGTAAATGATGTTTTAGCACCTATTTTGCTAGTTGTGGTTGTTGATGTTTATAAGACTCACTAGACTTCAAAAATTGGATCATAATATTGATATATTTCTCATTTTGATTCAGTGAGTGATGTCCAGTGCCACGGATGAGCTTCTGAAAGCATGGGCACCAAGTTACCTATTGATGTGTTGGTAATTTGGTTAAAGTCAGATTAGCAGTTTGGGGTTTTGTTTAGAAATGAGTACTTGTATTCCTTTGATTATCCCTATCCAAGTACCAATTGAACTCAGTTCAGCCATCACTAAGGATAAAATGTCTCATTCATTATGATGATGATGATGATTTTTAAAGGCCTAGAGTGTCACTGCACGTTTGGAAACAAAACCAAATGTGAGAACAAAGTGTTATTTAGCCACTTATAATGATGAATTTCATTTTTGAAATTTAGAAACATGTTCAAATAGGTGCTCCAAAAGATAGCTGTATTTTTAATTTTAAAAAAATTTATAGTTACCATATGTACCCAAACCCTAGTTTTAGTGAGTTTTTTCTTTTGATTTTTAAAATAAAGTTGTATTAGCTCACCATTGAATTGTGAGAACAATTTAAATTATATTTTGAGATTTTTGTAGTTGACTCTCTTTAAGAAGCAAATGGCTATAATAATTAAACTCGAATCTTTTAACTCGTTCGGCATTGGGTCTTGCTTAAATTAATGGAGCTATTTCTTAAAAGCTTCACTGTTATCTGAGAAAGAAAAATATATTATCTAATATTCACATGAAATGTGTGGCTTAATATTTTGATTTGTTAACAGATTTCATAATATTGCAAAAGAAATAATTACATTGATTTGTGTGTTTTTAAGTTTTGGATGTATATTGATGTAAACTTCTGAAACTTTATTAAGTGCCTGAAACCAATATATGATTTCCTGAGTGTAATGTTTTTATTTTAAAAGCTTGTTTTACTATTGGCAACATCGTTTTGAGTCATATCAACAAATCATTGCTTTTAAGTAATAATTGTTATATTGTTTCTTCAGACCTTATTTAATCCCAATAAGACTGTGGTGAAGATGTTTGTTGTGATATATGACTTGCGAAATATGCCAGCCAATCATCAGACATTCCTACGACAAAGAACCTTTTCTGTACCTGTTAAACAAGAAATGAAGAGAAGTGTTAATAATAAAGAGAACATCCGACATGCAGAACGATTATTACGCTACCTCATTCACCTGAGGTAATCCTTCAGATTCATGAGAAAAATATGTTGTTAGAACAAAAGCGATATTTTTAGTGTATTTTTTAGAACTGTACAAGCTTCAGAGTTCTTGAAGAGCTAAGATGTGGGAAGTACACAGCTTACCTTACTGCAGTCATATGAGTGAAGAACTGCATCAGGTTTTACTTTTAGCTCTGAAATGTTATAAATAAAAATTTCCATATCAGAACCAGTACTTTTATGTATATGGTGATATCTAGGGCCCTGTGAAGCACCTAAATCAATGCTGTCCAAGAGAAATGTAACCAAGCTCTATATGCAGTCCTATATTTCTTAATGCTGGGATTGGATACCACCAACAGGTCACTCACTTTTCAACTCTCAGTAGCCGGTGTTACTAAGGGGGAAACTTCCTGCATAATCATCTTTATAGGAAGGGATTGCCAGGTCTTTTCTCCTGGGAACCCGAGGGGGTTCAAAATGTCAGTTGTTTGGGATAGCAGAGTAATGCTTAACCATTGTGCCACCAGGGCTCTGAGATATATTTTGTTACAAAACAATAACAAAAAGAGAAAGACAAAGAAGAAAGGTGCTCCTAATTTAGCATTTATTTAAATCCGTATTTCCCAGTAGTTTGACATGTGATCAGAATTTCAATCTGTCACATTCTCTGTTTATACTAAATCCTTAAAATCAAGTATGTATTTTGTATCTACAGCCTATTTCACTCTGAATGAGCTACACTCCAAGTGTTGGAGAGTCACGCGTGACTAGTGGCAGGAAAATTCTTACTGTTTTCATTTCACTCATGCACTTGGTCAACAAATTACTTAGGTGCCAGGCATTTTTCTAGGCACTAGGGAAACAGCTCAAATAAATATTATTATTGAGGATATTAGTGGGTGTAGAGGTTCTTTAATGAAAAGTTTTACTGCGTCTGCGATTGTTTGAAGAAGTCCATAAGGCCCAATAATGTTTTGGCCTTTGCAGAGTTGTATGTACCCTAAAACTTTATGTTCTAGTAGTGTAAGGAAAGCCACAGGACATCATCTCTGTTCACATAGAGTTTATGTTCTAATGCTTCTTTCAGATGTATCTTTAACTCTTTTGCAAGTCACCTTATAGACAGCTCTAGGTTGTGAGAAGCCATGTATTTACCCTGGAGGGACCCTAATTTAGCCCCTAGGATTAATGAGTAAGGAGCCAGTTCATCTGAAGATAAACTTTTCATCTGGGGTCCAGGCAGAGAGGAACTAATTCATCTGTTACTGGTGGAGACAGCCAGCTGCCTTGTAGTAAATCTGACTCGTTATGGTGGCCTGAGATGAATAAGCAGCTGCATACTCAAATCCCATGCTTAAAGAAGTCTTAAAAAGTTAGTTGGTTTTCCCCAAAGCACGCCTTCTTTGTCCTCTTCTCTTGGAGTCTTCTCTCTAGTGTTCTTCATCTAAAAAAAATGTGTTGAGTCTGCATGATAAATTTAAATCCACCCTAAAACTACCTGACAGAGGCTTCACCGCAAATGTTATGCCAATTGTAGCCACCAAAATAGACCGGGAGGAATATATTTATAAGATTTGCATTATTGCTGAGGTTATTCACAGCAGAATATACAGCAGTTCAGCAAGTTTTACATGTACATGTTGCACTGATGAAATTGTTTGAGTTGTGTAACATTCACAAGCTGCCTTTCTCCCATCATCAAAAACTCCCTACCCACCTAAGTTTCTTATATAAACTTTGAAGTTGTTGTCGTCAATTTGATCCCATAGATAAACATCTTTAAAAGGCACAGTGCTCCAGCCAGGCTAGGTAAGCTAAATTATCGTTTGACTCTGGCCTCCATAGCTCTAGAAAAATCTGAATTCCCTGAGAATTTGAAATTCTGCTCTGCGATTCATTCTTAAGATTGTGATGGATCTATTCTAGACACACTTTGGTCAAGAGATGCAGTAGGTGGTAGCTGGGCCTGGAGGACTTTAAAAAAAAAAACTGAGCCCTGGTGGCGTAAGTGGTTGAGTGCGGAACTGCAGTCCGCGGGCTTGGCGGTTCAAATCCAGTGGCGGCTGGGTAGTGCCCACGCCCACCAGAGGCAGTGATGCCCATAAAAAAATAAATAAATAAAATAATGTTCTTGTTTGAGTGCTAGCAACTCAGCAATTCTATTCGACAGATTAGAATGATCCCATAAGGTTTCCCAGGTTGCAAGCTTTATGGAAGGAGCCCACTGAACTGCAGGTGGGCTTGAACGGCCACCTTTATTGTAGACCCTGCACACTAAGCCATTGTGCCCAAGTAGTGTAGAATGGAAAGCAATGAGAATGCCTCTGAAGGAAAAGATTGAACTCCCATTTGATACTAAATGAAACTTTTGATACCATTTGAAACTTAACCTTAAAAGCAAAAATTGAACCTATTGCCACCTAGCCAATTCTGAATCTTAGTTATACAGAGAAAAAATGCTCCCACGGGGAGCCAGACTGTCACATACTTCTCTCATGGAGCAGTTGGTGGGTTCAGCCAACTGCTACAGCTTTTGCTTAGTAGCCAAGCATGTGAACAAGCAAAAGTTAACTCCACTAGCTTTTATAATCCTCACATCATAATTAGTTACTGGTACATTATATGCTGAAAAGGAACCTCCTTGGTGGGGAGGGGGACAAACAAACCATGTTCTTCATATTGAGGAAGTGGTAAACTTTAGCAAAGAAAAGAGTGAGTCATTTTACATAATTCAATTGACCACCTGGATTTTAGTTTGTTTTGGATTAAAATCTGGAAAAAGTGGTTTAAAAAATGTTTGAATAGTAGAATGTCAGCAGGAATAATGACTACTTTCAGCCCCAAGCTGATGATTCCCATGAGGTGGAAGTCAGATAAGCTTCCACCTCCCCATCTTTTTGCCAGCTCCAGCACAGGCCATCTCTCTCCTAGCACTTCATGTTTTTCTTATGGACTAGATAGTCCCCTGGAACAGTCACCCAAAGTACACAGACCATACTGCCAGTTCAGTGGTTGATTCAGGAGATAGCAGGTGACAACTCGGATTAGAATTAGGAGGCATAGGGCTGAGCCCCGGTAGTGTAAGTGGTTGAGTGTGGGACTGCGGCCCGTGGGATTGGCGCTTCAAATCCAGCAGCAGCTCTCAGGAACAGCACTGGGTAGCGCCCACGACCACCAGAGGCGGTGATTGGCCCCCCCCCCCAAAAAAAAAAAAGAATTAGAAAGCACAGAGACAAATTTACACTCTGTGCAGGACACCCTCTCAATTCCTTTTGGCCTTGGAGACCTTCTTCTTGTCTCCCACAGGGCCTTTTTTGGGCCTGCCACTGTCTTCTGTGTTATAGCTCTGAGAGGTGGTTTCTTGGCTACTCTCTTCTGTTTCATGCCTTCCTGCATCTTTCTGTCTCATCCTACTTCCTTCTGGTTTTCCCTGCTCTCTGTGGCTCTTTCTACTTTTTTCTGTCTGGAAGCCCCTAGGAGTTGGTTGCATATAGAAAAAATGCCTCTTCAATTAAAAGACATGGCCATATCAGCAGGGAGAAGGGAACACAAGCTGACTAATCCCTCTCAATAGACAATAGAAGCTTTATTTTCATACTAGGCCATAGTCACCACATTTACATATTGTATTGATCGAATCCCTGCAAGGTGCACAGAGCAGACTGCAGCCCTGGTATAGATAAAAAGTAGCAAACCACAGTTGTTGATAATTGCCCGGGAAATGTCAGTCAGCCTGGACAAAAGTAACAAGTACTTTGGAATAGAAAAATAGGGCATAGGTAAACTCCTCATGGTTTAGTGGAAGCTTCCTCAACCAAGGCAAATGGAATTAATTATAACCCCAAAACTCATTGTCCCCAAGTGGATTTGATACACAATGTTTTTGAGAACCAAATAGAACTGCCCCATATGGTTTCCAAGGCTCTAAACATTTCTGGAAGCAGATTGTCCCCTTTGTAGCAGCAGGTTGTTCAAAAACACCAACTTTTTTGCTTATCTGCTGAGTCCTTACCCACTAGGCCACATATAGGAACTCATTTAACCTCTGAAAGTATTTCGACTGTGCCAAGGTACAGACAAAGGGTTTATCCCCGCTGGTGGTGTGCTTGACTAAATGCAGGTAAGTTTACATGAATAAACTCCACCTGGATGTCTTATGCTCTGAAGAGGCACCCCCCAGAAAACTGGAAAAAAGATCCACTTTTATAGTACCTAGGATGCCCAATAAGTGAGCTTCCAGCAACTCACTCTGAGTTAGTGCACCCAGTAGAATTGCCTGGGAAGGTTCTCTCTGGTCACAGTGAGTTTTTTGTAAAAGCACTTTCTCTCAAATCTCATTATGTGCGATGGCCGATTTAAGAGAACAGCATGTGGTTATGAAATTTTGTTTCCTGCGTGGGAAAAATGTCGCAGAAACTGTTGTGATGTTGAACACAGCTTACAAGAACAGTGATGTGGGAAAAACTCAAAGTATATGAGTGGTTTTCTCCTTTCAAAAAAAGGTGAAATGCTGACTGATAATAAACCTAATTCTGGATCTCTATCACTTCACTAACAGATGAAAATGTCAACAAAATGTGTACACTTCTGCTCAAAGACCTACAATGGACCATTGAAGAAATGGGGAAGTTGGGCTGAGCCCCGGTGACTTAGTGGTTGAGTGCGGGACCGCGGCCCATTGGCTTGGCTCTTCAAATCCATCAGCAGCTCTCTGGGAGCAAGGCTGAGTAGCTCCCATGACCACCAGAGAACAGTGATGTCCCCCCAAAACAAAACAAAAAAAAAAGAAATGGGGAAGTTATCTGGACTGTCTTGGAGCTCGGTTCAGCGAATTTTAACACAAGATTTGGGAATGAGAAGAGTCGCTGAGAAATTTGTGCCTCGGTTTCTGACTGACCAAGAAAAAGAGCATCGAGGGGCTGAGCCCCAGTGGCATAAGTGGTTGAGTGTGGGACTGCAGCCCGCGGGCTTGGCGGTTCAAATCCAGCGGCAACTCTCAGGAGCAGCACTGGGTAGTGCCCACGACCACCAGAGGCAGTGATGCCCCCCCCCAAAAAAAAAAAAAAAGAAAAGAAAAAGAGCATTCAGTGAAAACTTGTGCTTTGAAAGAACAGCTCAGAAGTGACCCAAATGGTTTTTCTAAGGTCATTACTGATGATGAGACATGGTGCTAGTCACTGCCCTCTGGTGGGAGTAG
The DNA here is from genome assembly GCA_004026705.1 of Nesogale talazaci. Lineage (NCBI taxonomy): Eukaryota > Metazoa > Chordata > Mammalia > Afrosoricida > Tenrecidae > Nesogale > Nesogale talazaci. The sequence continues at coordinate 9,409 of PVJH01006938.1, forward strand.
GAGGCCCAGCCTTGCTCCTGGAGAGCTGCTGCTGAATTTGAACCGCCAACCCAGTGGGCTGCAGTCCTGCACACAACCACTAAGCCACCGGGGCTCAGCCCTGTGCTATTCTTATGACCTTGAAAGCAAATATCAAATAAAGCCAATGGAAGGCACCATCACCTAACCCAAAATAAGCTCATCAAGTGAAATCAAAGATTAAGACTATATTTATTTGTTTTTTTGATGTGAGATAGTACATGTAGAGTTCATTCCACCAGGTCAGATTGTCAAGCTTTCTTTATAGAGGTCCTGAAAAATAGCATAACAGTGAGCAACAAAAAGGCCTGATTTGTGGCACACAGGGCACTGGGTTAGCACCATGACGACGCACCTGCTCACACAGCCATCTCAGTGTGTCAGTTTCTGGCAACAAACAGCATGCCTCTCTTGCCCCAAGCATATGACTCACCTGGCCTTGTTCTGTGCAACTTCTTTTTGTTTTCACAAATGAAAAGGGACATGAAAGTATAGCAATTTGATGAGATGTAGCAGAGGTTAAGAAAAAAGCAAGAGAGGTGCTGTCAGCCATCCAAATAGATGAGTTTGAAAGATGTTTCCAAGAATGGAATTACAGATTTAACAAATGTATTAACACATTGCGGACGGATCCTGAGTATACTCGTGTTTATGGTTTAATGCAAAAAAACTATCCATTTATGGTTTAATGCAAAAAAAAAAAAAAGCAACCTAACAGCGGAAACACTTGGGTAAGTTGGTAAAAAATATCTGGTCTTTAATGTGTTAAGTATAGTGGGGAGTACTGATGATAATGTGATTTTGTAAAAAGCATTTAAATACTTAGCTTTGGGTGTGTATGTGTGTTGGAGTATGGGGGGGGTGTCCCTGGGGGGGGGGGTTTGATACCCCATCGTATTCTAGCAGAGGCAAGAAACAATTTTTTAAAAATATATATACTTATTTTTAAATAGTTTTATTGGGGGCTCACCAACTCTTATGATCAATAAATGCATCAATTGTGTGCAGTCTACATTTGCACATTCTTTGCCACCATCATTCTCAAAATATCAAGAAACAATTTCATACACTGTTTCAATAACCATTTTCGCTTCATTACTAACTTCTTTTGGCTTTTGATTATGGTTAGGATTTATTTAGCTAACCTGCAATTTAGTGCCCTCAAAACTTGATCATTTTCTGTGGTGACTTTTTAAGAATGTAATGTATTTTAATCAACCTAAGTCATGGGAGCCCAGATTGAGTGGAATGGATCAGTAGTCTTAAGTGGCTAGATGATAGAGCTGCAGAAAAGACCAAAACAAAAGAAAACTGCATAATGTAGTTGACTGGGCATAGTGCGTTATGAAAGGTCAGCAGTTCAAAACCCCAGCCATTCCCACAGAGAAAGAGGAGGCTCTCTATTCCTGGAAAAAATTTAACTCGGAAACCCACAGGAGCAGTTCTACTCTATCCTGTAGGTTTGCTGAGTTGAAATAGACTAGATGGCAGTGAGTTTGGTTTTGGGGTAGCTGACTGATGAATTGAAACTAGACACTGTCTAAAAGGAAAAGTGCACATGCTTTTCAGGGGTGAAAAATAAGATTATAATGGAAACTTAGATGATAGCAGCAGTTCTCAAGCTATGGGTCCCAACCCCTTTGAGTGTCGAACAATCCTTTCACAGGGATCGCTTAAGACCAGTGGAAAGCACATACATATTCCCAATGATGTTAGGAACGGAGACACCGCTCCTTTAGCCATCTCCAGGTGAGTCTGCTACGTGCAGATACGCCTACATATGAGTACCCAGCATGAAGACTGTTACCCACGCTAGACAAAAGAATGTCATTTATTTATAATTAGAAGTAAATATTTCACGATTATATAATAGCATATTATTTAGTGATTAATCACTGTGGTTTAATTATGTTCAATTTGTAGCAATGAAAATATGTTCTGTATATCAGATATTTACATTACAATTCATAACAGCAAAATTACAGTTGTGAAGTAACAAAATAATTTGATGGCTGGGGGTCACCACAACATGAGGAACCACTAAAGGGTTGCAGCATTAGGAAGATTGAGAAGCACTGGATCATAGGAAGAAAGCTCTCCAACATAACTAAAGAAGGGAAGAGGGTAGGGAGTGCACATCAACAGCAGCATGTGTTTTGCTCATTGTTGTCAGGTGTCTTGCCCATAGCAACCCTGTGTTCAACAAAGTGTCACCCGCCCTGTGCCATCCACATGGTGGTTCTTAGGTTTGAGCCCAGTGTGGTAGCCATTGTGGCAAGGGCCGTCCTTGTTTTTGCTGCCCCTCCACTTGAAGCCTGATGCCTTCTCCAAGAACTGGTCTCTCCTGATAATGTCCAAAGTTGGTGAGACAAAGTCTATCCATCCTTGCATGTAACCAGCATTCTAGCAATATTTCCTTTAAGCCAGATCTGTTTGTTCTTTTGGCAATCTATGATAGTTTCAGTATTTTTTGCCAGCACTGTAGTTCCAATGCATTGACTTTTCTTTGGTCTTCCTTATTCATTGCCTAACTTTGACATGCATATGAGTTGATTAACTGGGGTCAGACACACCTTTGTCCTCAAAATAGCCTCTTTGCTTTTCAACTGGACAGTTTTACCTAATGCAGTACAATGCAGTGCATTGTGTCATTTGATCTCATGACTTTTGCTTCCCTGAGCATTGATTGTGGATCCAAGCAAGATGAAATCCTCTACAACTTCATTTTTTCCCCCAATAAGTAGCATTAGGATAAACAGATAAGGGATAAATTGTCGAGGATTTAATCTTGCTTGGATCCAAGATCTGGCAATATAGGACCTTAAATACAATAGGAGGAGTTAATCAAATATTGCAGCTAGACTAACTTCTTGCTTTAAAGATTGGTCAAGTTTTTCTTTGTTTCAAATACTCATTCTCCTAAAATAAAGCATCTTCTTTTTTTGTTTAGGTTCCAGAGTTCTAAATCTGGAAAGATCTACCTCCACAGAGATGTCCGACTCCTCTTCTCTAGAAAGTCCATGGAAGTTGATAGCGGTGCTGCATATGAACTCAAATCCTATACCGAATCGCCAACAAACCCTCAGTTCTCACCAAGATGTTAATAAGGAAAGACAATTTAGAGTATTTGCTCAGTACCCGAGTTTGAAAGTACAAAATTAGCATAGAATGGAGTGTACCAAATTAACATTCAGGAGGGTGGGACCTCTCCTGTTGTCCTGGACCAGTTTTTACTGAAAGATTTCTGGACTGAGATCCATGTATTCCAAATGGATTGCAAACACTTATGTCCTAATTAATCCCTTTTGTACTGTTGATACCACTTCATTGGACATGTTGCAATAGCAAAACCCCCAGTTAGATTAGTGTTTACACGTTTTATTTCCCAGTTATTTAATATTTAATGTTTCCCTTAATGCTCAAGTGATGTTTGTCTCTAGTGTTCTAATGTAGCACAAATCCTATGTAAAATCATACTATGTATTTTTGACATTAATGTTGAAATCCGAAATATATGCACAAGTCTTTAATTTTGTGTGATGTGTTTTAAGTGCTTTTAAGTTATTGACAGTGAGAATGAGATATTGAGCTTCTTTAAGATTAATGCACTATGCAAGCATGTATACCTGCGTTTTTATAAAGTTTGGTTCCCCCAGACCCTATGCAGGTGGCTGCCTTACACGGTAGGCCTTTAACACGCTGTATTGGCAGTGCAATGCGGACTAGGCTGCTTCACATCCTCCCGCATATTCCGACCACCGTGCCCATTCATGTTCCTCTAGGACCTCTGAACCCCAAAGCAGCTCTATTTTTCCTTAATCACCACTATAGAGACTTTACATTGACATGCTGCCCCATGCTAGATAACTTTCTTCAATTGTTAAAAGAATATGTACTTTGAAAACAAATTAGTATTTATATTGTAAATATATACCAAAAAATGAAGAATTGTGTATTTGACTTTTATTTTTAGATGAGACATAAGTGATTGGGTGATGCTTTGACGGGCAGCAGGCAGTTTCCATTTTAGCTTCATAGCTCCAAAGGGGAGGGGGGAAGATACCTTGTCCCAAGGCATCACTTCCTTGTGGAAAGTATCAGGCAGCTGGGAATGTCACCAATGAAGCAAACTCGACTCAATATATGAAAAACCTCCCCTTTACTCCACCCCACCTCACCCCCACCTATCCACCTACCACACCCCCCACAGAAATAACAGGTTTTTTTTTTTTTTAATGTTTGTGCTGGGCAGCAGCAGAGTACATGACAACCTGATGAAACTATGGCTAAAAGTGCAGGCAAGAAAATCGGTGCCACTCACATAGGTTGGGCCCAGCCTAAGAACAGCTATGTAGTCTGGAAGTGGGAAGGTCTTTATTTTGAGACTCAGCAAACAGTCACACTACTTGAGAGAATCTGGCTGTGAGAAGATTATGTGGAGGTTCAGGCTGTTTATAAGTTTTCAGTGGTGTAAATTTATAAAGATGTGTTCTAAACTTTCACGTGATAATGGGAAGAGCACAGGTTTAGGGTCTCTAAGGCTTAAATTATAGTCTTAGCTCTGTTGGTATTCGATGAGACTGACTCCCAGGATCCCCTAACCTTTCTGAGTCTATGAGACATGGGTGATAAGAGAATATCATTAATATGTCTTCAAAAATTTTGTCATCTAATTCTTGACATAAGTATTAAAGTATTAATACACCTTCAAAAATTCTGTCATCTAATTCTTGACATAAGTATTAAAGTCAAAAAGTATTACTATAAGGTAATAGCAATTTTTAGTAATACAAAAATATTAGAAGCTATTGATTCTTAGCATACTCATCTAGGTCAACATAGTTTTGAAGGCAGTATTACATCTGTACACCATCCCCCCCAAATTTCTGCACTCTTCTTTTTTTTTTTTTTTTTTTTGGCATCACTGCTCTCCGGTGGTGGGAATGGGAGAACCTCCGTCCCAGTGGGCGCAGTCCCGCGCACAACCACTACGCCACTGAGGCTCAGCCCTGCACTCTTCTTTATACCACATCAAAAAGCATCCTCTTGAGGGCTCAAATTACATTCCTTTTTTCCCCCTTCCCTTATCCTTTTTATTGTGGATTCAGTAAAGGTTTACTACATATTCTAATTCAATTCATGGTTTTAATTCTCATCCATTGCAATCCTTCCTGTGTACCATCTCATATCCCACTTCTTCCCTTTGTCTACTGTTTTTATTGTTTTTGTTTCTGTTTTTTGGGGGGCATCACTGCCTCTGGTGGGCGTGGGTGCTACCCAGTGCCACTCCTGAGAGCCGCCACTAGATTTGAACCACCAAGCCCGCGGCCTGCAGTCCTGCACTCAACCACAGAGCCACCGGGGCTCAGCCCATGTCTCCTGTTTTGACTCCTTTCCCAACTCTCTAGCCTTTGTCCCTAGGTAAGTGCTGCTCTTTTGATCTCAGATGGCTAATAATTCTAACACAGAAGTGACTTCCATTCTAACCCTGAAGGGCAAGAACCAGAGTCTTGAAGGACCCCTGTGGTCTCTATCTGATCTGGAGCCTGTTTTTTTTTTGTTTGTTTGTTTGTTTTTGTTTTTATATACTGAGTCCTGTTCTACATTGTTCTCCCACTCTATCCAGAACCACCTCATGTGAGCGCTTTTCTGAGCAGTTGTGAGTCATATCTAGGATGTGTAGAGCATTATCTTTGTGGACTATGTTATGACACTTGACTTTGGTGTCCTCTAAGATGATTGTCCTGATTCCCCAGGTCCAGCCACTCAATCCCTCAAGGTGTTTGGTTATTCCTAACACGTTTTCACATGTTACTGTACTCTCGCTTGTAACTCCCTTGCCTTGCCTCCAACCCTCAGTGAATGCTTTAGTGTGAAAACCTTTAGACTTCCTGTGATTGAATAGTTGCCCTCCATTTTAATGTGTTTTGGACATTCACCAACATTTCAGAGTATTCCACTGTGTATATACAACATAGTTAGCATCTTCATTCTTCCATTATGGGCATTTAGGTTATTATCGCCACCACCTCTGGCCCCCTCCCCCCCCCCACTGTACCCCTTCACCAAGAGGACTAGAGAAGAGGATCATTTTGCCTTAAAAATCCCATTTTGGGGGTTATTATTGTACCCTAATTAGTTTTCTGAATGGTAATGGGATGGTCCATTAGAACTATGAATACAGAATTGCTATAGGTAAAACCCTGTAACTATCTCTCTACAACATTGGAAGCAGCTAATCTGATCCCATCCTAATGAACTATTTGTGAGAGATCTGCCTGAAATGTAACTGGGTGGTTAAGGAAAAGGACATAGGAAAGTTGGCTATGTGCCAGGCTCTGTTGGTTGTGAAGATATTATTTAAAGCTTTAAGCAATAGTTGAGGGAGAGTCTTGAGACAGCCTACAGTTAAACATGAAAAGTTTGAAGAACTGCCCAACATCATGCTGCCAGTAAAGGAAAGAGCCAGATTCAACTCTAGGTCAAAGTGTTTGTCACTTTCTGTTAGTGTAGCCAGCCTTTAACAATTGTGGGGAGCCGCAGGCACAGCTGTATATACTGTTATATAAAGATCATAGTAAAGTCATAGAGAATGGGAGAGGTACTACTATTTTTATTCTTATCTGCTAATCCCCCAGCTGGATCCTCACGTCACACAATTTCCCCGATTCACTTCACCATCTAGTGAGGTGGTACAACTCAAAAGAGTTCTTTTCCCATAGCCCCATGTCGGACACCATTTGTTAGAATAACCAGCCTCTGACAATACCGGGGTCAGTAGGTTCAATTGTACAGAGATAATCTACAAAGATCATAGTAAGGTCATAGAAGATAGGAGTTCCAGAAAAGAAGGTAAAATAAAGGAGTCAGATATTTTATGGTAGCATGTTCACCTCCTAGATGGCCATGATCTCAGCAGTCAAGTCCGCATAGAGAGAGGGAGGAGAGAGCCTCTCTTTATTTCTGATCAAAGCCTGTAAATGCTTAGGGCGTGGAAGCCCCTCTGATTACAGGTAACCACATGCATAACAGGAAAGGACTATACCATAGGTATACACAGGACAGGAAGGGGTGAACTAGGGGTGGACATACAATGGAAAGGGGTAGCATTAAAGGTACACATGTGACAAGATGGGCGGACCCTAGATTCAAGATGACAGCCTAACCCTGGTCATTCTTAAAGTGGGCTCAACCTTGTCTCCAGGCTCTCCACTATTATTAGAAGGGAGTGGCCCCACTTAGGGTGGGACAGACCATAGAGTATGATTGCTCTAGATGGCTGATAACCCTCAGGGAAGTAACCTCTAAGCAGCTTGCGTTGACCTCCAAGTGTACAGTTATTTACCATGTGTAGCAAGCAGCATCTTAGGTTTGGCATATATTTTGGGGAGAGAACCTGGAGAAAAATCCTTTTGTATCCCACAATTTTCTTACTACACTGACATATGATGCTCTTCTCTCTCCCTCCCCCCCCACACTATTAGAAATTGTGGCCTGAGATTAAAATACATTTCTCATTAATATTCTTGGAGATAATTATTGTAATTTCCTGTATGATAGTAAGCCCAAACCTATTTGATCTTCTCAAAACTCACTAACCAGATTGATGTGGATTCATGGTGACTATGTTTGGGACAAGTGACCCAAATATCAATGGTATCAAGCACATATATATGTTTAGATAAAAGTTTACAAAATTAGTTTCTTATTCACCAATTTATACTTTGGTTATTTCCTGACATTGGCTACAGTCCTCTGTTACAGCAAGCCCCACATCTGGATGGGTTCCAGGAGCGATTGTGTAACGGGTTAATTAAAGAGACATGAGACGGAGCATGTAAAGGCTCCCCTCTTTCATGATGACCAAAACCAGAATGAGGCATTAATGTATCTCACAAGCTTATAAAATTTGGGGCATGAAAGCCATGGTAAACACATCTGTAAAAGAAAGAGCTTGTATTAGAGGGGTATTCAGAAAATGAGGGGCATGAGTTAGGGGTATAGGCAATAGGAAAAGAAGTACTAAAGACATACATGTTCGATAAAGGTAAATGCACAAGATAGGTGGACTCCAGAGTTAAGATATAGCCTACAGCCTCCGCTTGGCATAAGAAGTCTCCTACCTAGACAACAGAGCTATAGAGGATAGACCTACAGATACAGTTTAGGGAGAGTGGCTGGTCTGACCCACCCACAAGCACAACAGATCAGCAATGGAAGCAAAGCCACAAAGTCCCTGAGAAATCTCCACTGTAGACTTCTGAGAACGGGGAACAATGCTTGCTTGGCATCTTATCTGAGCTGAGTGTGGGTTACTCACAAGGGGGCCATAGTGAAAGTCTGAAGTTGTAAGGGGGATAGAGGGGTCACAGGACTGGTCCACCCCTGACTGCAAGAAGAGCAATAGGGAGGACTAAAAGGATCTATGTGCTATTAGGTTAAATGGGTCCCAGGATACGGAGGGATTTGGACTGACAGATTATGATATTCAGCAGAGAGATAGATACTCATCTACACTGAATCAAGAAGCTAGTTAGACTCAGTCCTATTTGTAAAGTCTTTTTCTTTCTTTCTCTCTTTTTCTTTCTTTCTCTTTCTTGTCTGTCCATACAAGATAGGCAGGATAATCAATCCTAAGGAGACAGTGACAGGACCATGGATGTGAGTACATCCTCGAGGCTGTATTATGTGGACAGTGGTAATTGAATTTGTTCATAAAATACAGGCAAGCTACACAGTGGTACACTTTGAAAGTGAAATACAGAGTCCCACCTTATGGCATATTGAAGTAACAATGAACTACACTTTTCTTGTTGGTACAATTTATCATTAGTTATATTTACACAGTGCTGCACTCTGATTTGTTGTTATTGACAACCCTCAAAATCAAATTTACAAAGATACTGATGATAAAAGGCAATAATAATGAAATTTTAACTTAAAAAAGTATTCAAATTAAGTAAGAAATGGAGTTTTAACAGACACTCCCCTGGCGTTAGGAGATGATCTGAATAATGAGCACATCACAAGTCCCTGCACTGATGGCAAGGAGACAGGCAGTAGTGTGAATTAAACAGAGCTGCGAATCGAAAGGACTGTGGTCCAAACCCACCAGTTCCTCTGAGGGAGAACAATTAGACTGTCTGCTCTGGTAAACATCAAGAACCCCTGTATAATGACACCTCAGTTTCGAACCCTAAAAAACTTGATAAATGAACATATTTTTCCATAAGATTGTGGAAATGCAAATAATTGGCTCTGAGGCCCCCAAAGCACACTTATGAAGTCGGACTTTAACGCAAAGTTAACAGCTCGAGGTTGTGGAAATACCTCTAAAACATCTAAATGCAATCAATACAGTAGATTAACAACAGAAATTTCATTCACAAATGTTTTAACACACCAACACAAGCACTATAAGCTGAACAAGAGAGGCACGTGGAGTTAGACTGAAGCTTCTCCCCTTTGGGTCCTTAACTGGAACCCCACATGACTCACCCTCTACTTGGACAGGTCTTTCCGAGTCTGGTTTTCTATTGGACTATCCAGCAAATTTATGAAAATGGAGTAGATTTTTTCAACCATTGCTGTTGCAGTAGCAGAAAGATGGAGCTTGGAGCCATTTGAAACGGAGATCTCACTGTGTCAAGTCACTGTGAGTGGGAATCTAATGGCCAGCAGTGGGTTTTTGGCTGGGTCAGAATGGACTATGGCAGCAATTTGGATGACACAACAAGGAGCCCTGGTGGCACAGTCGTTAAGCGATCCAAGCAGTCACGCAACAGAAGAAAAACTCAGTAAATATTTTAACCTTGAAGATGTCATAGGGCAGTTCTCTGGCCTATAGGGGCCACAATGAGTCGGGATCAACTGCACAGGCACTGAAGATCCCAAGCGTGAATGTAATGACTTGTATCCTCTCAAGTATGTAAAGGATGAAATTTCTTTCTGTTTTTGCAATCTGTGATGCACTGTACTGTATTCTGGTTTAATGCTTATTCAAAACCAAATTTTTTTCTATGTTCATGGAAAGGTTTTTCTGGATTAGAAGATTTCATTTTGCTTTGGGATTTCATTTTTAATAACACCCCCCACACCCAGCCAACAATAGCCCCCAAACGAAGAGTAGTATCAGGCAAGACTGCAGTGAAAATCGCAAGGGTGCAGAAAAGGCAGGAAAGGGCGTGGGGACAGGCGGGTCGACATGCAAACTACAATCCCCAGAAAGCATTTCGCAGCCACAGACGGATGTGAGGTAAGGCGCGAGCCGCGACCTTTGAAGAGAAAAAGGAAGTGCTTGGGAGCCGCAGAGCCGGAGCCGCGGAGTTAAGTAGGTAGAGGTGCACTGCGGGAGGGGCGGCCGAGCGGCGGCGGCCGGGTCTACTCCCTGCAGCTACCGAGGGACTCCGTGTCGTCATAAAACAGCCGCCATATTCACGGGCGTGGGGAGCGGGCGTGAAGCCGGGGGTGGGGGGTGGGGGGCGGCGGCCGGATGGCCTCGGCCACCGGGTAACAGCATCTTTTCCCGACGTCTTGTCTGCAGAGAGAGCGCTATGTCCGCGGAAATTCCTGAGGCGGCCTCGGCGGAGGAACAGAAGGTGAGAGTGTGCGGGAGGCCCCGGGTACTTGCCACCCGGCCGGGGCCTGGAGCGGGCAGGGTGTTGAAGGCGGCCTGCGCCGCCGCGTGGGGAAGGGCGCGCCCGGAGTCGGGGTCGGAGGCGCCGGGTGCCGGGCCGCTTCCCCCTGGAAGGAGCACCTCCGACGTGTTGGCATTTGGAACGCTCTTCCGGAGTGCGGGAGACGCGCCTTTGCAAGTCCGCCGAGGGTTGCCCCTCACATCAATAGGCACAAGAGGCCAGAACCCAGCCTTTAGGGATGTAACAAGGTTTCTTGTTTGATCCGTTTCACTAAAGTTGTTTCCTTTTTCTTTTGAACTCTCCCGGTTTCTTTGTATGCCTGCTGTTATCTTCAATGGCGGCCTCTCTAGGTCTGGCCAGGCGCCTAGACCTGGATTGGCATTTGAATTCATTGTAGTTCCGACACTTGCTCGTGAACCCTGGTATCTCCCTTACAACTCTTAAGGATTCAGTTTTACTCATCCGTAAAATGGGAATAATGGGAAGTGGCTTCTTTCGTGCGGTAGTTGTGAGTCAGAAAAGGCATGACTTCCATAGTAAGCAAACATGCTAGCTGGGCATGAGGCACATGTGGCACTCGACTAAACATCGAAAGATTGAATTTAAATATTTATGCTAAATTGATCAGATAAATTAGTAATACAGTATCTTTCGGATGTAGGGGAATATGACAGAAGTCTGTGTGACTTCAATTGTGAGTATAACTCACTACCATCAAGCCCTTCCAGACTCATCCGGGTATAATAGAACTGACACTGCGTTTCTGAGGCTGTAATTCTTTGGGAAACAGGAAGCCTCGTCTTTATTCTGTGAAGCAATTATTATCTTGTTAGCTTGAATTGCTGACCTTGATATTATTAATAGCCCCACATGGAACCACTGCACCATTAGGGACTGAATGTTTTATCTAGGCCAGCCCTTGCCCCTTTCCACCACATTTATCCTCCTGGATAGTGTGGCTGGCTTTTGAAAATACTCACATATCTTGTTGATGAAGTTGATCGGTTTCTAGCATAAGTAGTACGTTGTCTGTTTCTTAAACTTTGTAAACATTTTTGCTTAACATACCCATGCTTCTAATCTGGTGTTTTAAACTCAACTATATAGGGTCCCTTTATAGGTGGTAGTGGGTTTTGCATATTCTTAACCATTAGACTTCCTTAGTTGGAAGATCTGTTTCAAATATTAATTGTAAAGTAACAGGGTAAAAAACACACAAGGAAACAGCAATAGTATCATGGGAAAATTACCACATGGTTGGGGGAGTATTTTGCTGGAAAATGGTGTACACTTTTTTTCTTTCAAAGTTCTGTATTTAAATTTTGTTTACAAAACAACCTTCAGAGTACTCACCGTTACACTTACTACGTGTCAAGTCTGCAATTCCATTCTTTTTTAAAAAGTTATTTTATTGGTGGGCTGAGCCCCAGTCGCGTAGTGGTTGTGCGCAGGACTGCGGCCCATTTGGTTGGAGGTTCAAATCCAGCAGCAAGGCTGGGCCTCCTACTCCCACCACCAGAGGGCAGTGGGGCCCATTTCCCCCCCCCCCCCCAAAAAAAAAAAAGAATTATTGGGGGGGCTCATACAACTCTTATCACAATCCACACATACATTCATTGTGTCAAGCGCTTTTGTACATTTGTGTCCCTCATCTTTCTCATGGATACTTTTTAACATGATGCAATTGAAAAAGTATTTAAAGCTGAGCCGTGGTGGTGCAGTGCTTGTGTGCGGGGCTGTGGCCCACAAACCCACAGGGTTGGCAGTTCAAATCCAGCAGCATCTCTCCAGGAACAAGGCTGGGCTTCCTACTCATACCAGGGCAGTAATGCAGGAGGAGGGCAGGGGGGTCTTTAAGAGCAAAAAGAGTATTATCGTTAACAGTATATACTTAACAGTAATAATAGCAGTCCCTAATTATTGTGATGTTGACTACTGCCTGTGATTAGGAACCCAGAAAAATATGTCTACCATGTCTTGAGTAAACTGAAGTCAACCTAAGAGTTGACTTCTGTACAATAGTGGGCTATGTAATTGACTTTTATGAGGTTTATTAATATATTGTCAAAGTGTTACTTTCTAGAATGAAATACTTTTACATGTACAGCTGTTAGACTTTTGAAAACTAATATGGATACTTTGTTTTTTTTTTCTTCCCTCCTGCCTCCCCTGTTTTTTTTTTTTTCTTAAATGAATTTTTACATTAAAATTTGATGTCAGGGCCACTTATAGCAACTGCTATTAATATCAAAGTGTTAGGAATGTATAATGTCCCTTCTTCAATTGAAAATTGGCTCCAGAGCATAAGTGTTCCTAGCACCTAAACTTAAGGGACATGTTCAGTCTCACTTCTTGATCCTTTGAAGCAGTCTCTCCTGTTCTATTTGGGAGAATGGTTAGATGGCCTAAAACTGTTTGACCTTTGACTTAACATATTTGGCCAAAATATTTATACAGTTTTATGTTGGTTTACCTTATTGACTTCAAAAATATAAAGAGATGAGCCCTACACAGAGCAAAACCTAAGTCACTACTGTCTTGTACTTTGAATCCTTGTTAGAGAAGAAGGACCCTGACCCTTATTAATGGGCTGTTAATAGGCTATTAATTAAATATGCACAAACATGAGCTTAAATATCTATCTCGTGACTTTTATGCTACTTTAAACCAAAGAAGAAAAAGAAGTTGATTTATTTTAAGAAATTGGCTCATGTAATTATAGAGAGGACTGGCAAGTCCAAAAATCTATAGATATGGCTCTGGAGATTCTTGCAGCCCTTTCAAATCCATAGGATTGGTACACAATGGAAGGTCTCACTAGGTACACAATTGAAGGTTTTGGATAGAATGGGGAAGAAATGTAGAACAAAACTCAAAATTCCTAAGAAAGACTAGACTTAAAATATCAGTTGAGACTAAAGAACTCCAGAAGCTTCTGTTTTGAGAAACCAGAGATAATGGTGACCACTTGCAGAGGTTACCCTTCAGTCAAGTAATAGCTGGTCTCAGAAAGTAAACCTTCTGCGCTGTGTTCCCTTAATAGGCTGTATGAGACCAAAGTGTCAACATTTACCCTGAAGCAAAGGTGAGAAGCTAAGGAAGAACTGGAAAGCTAGAGTCATACGAACAGAAAGAGAATACTGGCACAGTGTGAAATATGTAACTAATATGGAGGAATAATTGCTATAAAAATTGTTAAAATGAGGGCTAGGCCCCGGTGGTGTAAGTGGTTGAGTGCGGGACTGCGGCCCATGGGCTTGGCGCTTCAAATCCAGCAGGCTGCACTTAGGAGCAGTGCTGGGTAGTTCCCACGACCACCGGAGGGCAGTGTTGCCCTCCAAAAACAAACAAACAAGATTGTTAAAATGGAAACTTTCATTGGCTGCTGTAAAACTTTCCCCTGAAATAAAACATTTTCTTAAAAACCATAGGTTAAAAAAAAAAACAAAACGGTTTTGTGATGGGAAGAGTAGAGGGATTTTGCCAAGAGTACACTCTTAGGACAACTCCTTTTTGCTTGTAAAGCACATAAGGGAAATTATCTTTATGGCCTACAAGCACATACCATGTGCGTTACAGATTTCCTTTTGTAACTATTGGCTGTAGCTTGTGTGTTATATAGAGAGCAGTTGTGCTGGAAAGTATATTATGATATTCTTATTGCCTTTGAGTCATGATACAGTAATTAATCTGTAATATTTTGTTCTTCATAGTCATAACAAATGCTTGTGTTACTGGATTAAGTATGTACTGTACTACTTGGTTAAGCATTAGACTACTAACTGCATGGTCAGCGATTTTAACTCACCAGCCACTCTGTGGGAGAAAGTTGAGGCTATTGATGCTTGTAATGATTTACAGCCATGACTATTGAATACGGAATTGTTAGGTCAGAATTGACTGTACTTAACTCTCCAAAAAGTTTACCACATGATAGCGCATGCGTTGACATGTAAGTAGCAGCACTTAATCTCAGTCTCGTGTGTCATGCATCTTTTGAATATTATAGCATTCTTTTTGTTTGTGTACACCTATGAAGTTACGTCATGACTCCCAAACATAGCAAACCATTCTAGTGATACTAGTCAGAGGCAAAGGAGAAGAAATACTGATAGAAGTGAAGCAAAAAGTCATTTACAGGAAGGTGGAAAATTGGATGGCTGCCACTGCTCACATTTAAGGCATCTTGCTCAACAGTCATCAAAACCAGAAAATAGTCTCTCTACTCTGAAAGGAGCAGTTAACAAGAGGGAGATAGAGAAATTGCTAATGACAAGGATTGAATAGCAAACAAAAAAAAAATACCCTCTTGATAGAGGTGGAGATGATTATAATAAGGCAAAAAGCTTTTTTGAGTTGCTTGGCTCTGAACTAGATATATTGGTGTTTGCACAGTGTTCAAATCACATATACTGTACTTCACAGAGCATAAAGCCGTGCATGACTACTTACTTCTTAGTAGCACCAAGACTAGTGTTTGACCAAACAGTTGGATACCATAGCCTAGCCAAATTGACTCACACAATTAACCCTCACAGGCACTTAAGAAATCAGAAGGATGTATGTGTATACATATTCATATAGATTGTAATTTTTTGGGGGGGTGGGGGGCATCACTGCTTTCTGGTGGTGGGAGTAGGAGGCCCAGCCCCACTGCTGGAATTGAACCGCCGTCCCAGTGGACCGCAGTCCTGCGCACAACCACTATGCCACTGGGGCTCAGCCCTAAAGGATCAATTTTTTTTTTTTTTAAAGGCATCACTGCCCTGGTGGTGGGAGTAGGAGGCCCAGCCTTTGCTCCCGTGAGCGGGAATTGAACCTCCATCCCAGTGGGCCGCAATCCCACGCACAACCACTATGCCACCAGGGCTCAGCAGATTGTAATATTTAGCATCTAAAAAGAAAATAGCAAGAGTAAGTTTTCTAGAAGTTTTCATCAGATTAAATTAGTAAAATATCTTAGAAAGGTATTTGCTCTTAGCTAAAATACTCTGATCAGTTTAAAAGGTGCATTTTTTGGAAGTAAAACAAGAGAACTATTGAAAATATTTCCATGTGAACAATGGATATGCTATTTTAATTGTTCGATAATGCAAGTTTGTTAACTTTGCCTATATTGTTATGTAAGACTTCTAATACTTACTAAAGTCTATGTGTGAGCCTGTAAGGAGGGGCCTCTGGTATAACTTGAAATGTTTTGAAGATAAGCTGACAGTGAAATCTTCAAGGACTAGGAAGTATCTTAGTTTTGTTTAAGCATTTGGAGCATATTGTATTTGTTAGGAGACATCCGTGGAACACATTAAGTGGCAGGCACTGGCAAACGGCAAGAACTTAATAGAGGTTGATGCAGTATTATTGCCGCCTTGGCAATTTCACAGAGTTTGTTGGCTTCCATTAATCCTTTCTACTTAATCATCAGTCCCTGCATCAGGGAGCACATTGCTGAGCAGATAGAGGAAAAATTGCTTAGTGGTCAGATTTTTATTACAGATGCTGTGGTGTAATTCTGTGCTGAAGGCTAAATAGTGGTAACTATCATTCACCCATATTATTAGACCATAATTAACTACAAATAGTTGATCAGTTGAATGTTTTCTTTATATATACATGGGGTGCCCAAATAAAACTGGAATCTCTCCCCCAAAACTATGCTATATTATTTAAAATTTTTTGGCACCACTGCCCTCTGGTGGGAGTAGGAGGCCCAGTTTTGCTCCTGGAGAGCTGCTGCTGGATTTGAACCGCCAACCCAGCGGGCCGCAGTCCTGCACACAACCACTATGCCACTGGGGCTCAGCCAATTATTTAAATTTTTTTAAAGATTTTTTTACAAAACAACCATATCATCTTCAAAGTACTCTCCATTATACATTTGTCATCTGAAATTCCATTCTTGGAAATATTTTACAAACTCATCTGTTTGGATGACTGACGGAACCTCCCTCATTTTTTTTTTTTTAATAAACCTTCTATGTAGTCAGATTGCTGTCCTTTTGTGTCCCTCTTCATTTGCAGAAACACGAAGTCACGTGTGGGACAAGACAGGTGTGTTGTTTCTTTGCCAAAACTGGCACACTGAGAGGCTGTGTGAACAGATGCATTGTCATGGTGGCAAAACCCCGTCTTCCACAAATCAGGCTTTTTTTGTCACACGCTGTTAAGCAATCTTTTCAGAACCTCTAAGTAGAAAACTTGATTAACAGTCTGACCTGGTAGAACGAATTTCAAATACACTATCCCCCTCACATTAAATCCAGTTTTGGGGTGGGGGTACCCACTCATATGTGTATGTGTAAATATACACAAAGGGCCCTGGTATAGTGAGTTATGTGATGGTCTAATGGGAAGGTCAGCAGTTCCAAATCATCACCTGCTCTGTGCAAGAAAGCGATTTTCCACTTTCAGAAAGACTGTATATACTCGAGTATAAGCCAACCCGACTATCAGCCAAGGAACCTAATTTTACCACAAAAACTGCATTAAAAATGTGCTGATGAGGGGAGAGGATAAAATGAGCTGATACCAGGGGCTCAAGTAGAAAGAAAATATTTTCAGAACGATGATGGCTACAAATGTGCTTAACACAATGGATGGATGGATGGATTGTGATAAGAGTTGTACAAGCTCCCAATAAAATTTTTTTTTTAAGTGTTGAAAAACTCAGCTTATACACAAGTATATACGGTAAGTCTTAAAACCTACAAGGGTAACCTCTACTCTTTCCTATAGGATTGCTGTATGTCAGCGCTGGCTCTTTGCCAGTGACTTAGTTCTTAGTGACTTAGAAAGGATTTCTAATTTCTTTCAGTAGTGTACACTACATAAGTGTGTTCTTAACATTAGTTAATGTGTTGGACCCTGTCCTAGTATGGGATATAATGAGATTATTTTGATATCAAAATATATATTTATTTGCCAACTACTCCTTAGCAAACGTTTTTCTTTCTTTCTTTTTTTTTGGGGGGGGCATCACTGCTCTCCGGTGGTGAGAGCAGGAGGCCCAGCCCCACTGCTGGAATTGAACCTCCGTCCCAGTGGGCCGCAGTCCCGCGCACAACCACTATGCCACCGGGGCGCAGCCCACAAACGTTTTTCTTTTATTCCACCAGGAAACTGTATCTCTGTTATAATAACTTGGTTTCTGCTTTCCCAGTTTATAATCTGAAGTGGAATTTTAGAATTCACTACTCCACTTTCTCCCAACTCCCCCAAGTGTTAGTTTAGCTAAATGAATTGACTAGCATTTTCAGCATTACAGGGGTACTTCAAAAAGTGTGAGGTAATTCCATTATATTTTACTTCCATTTTTCTTGTTGAAGCCTACTGGTTTGTCTAAAACACAGTAGACTTTTCTTTTTTTTTTTTTTGGCATCACTGCCCTCTGGTGGAAGTAGGAGGCCCAGCCTTGCTCCTGGAGAGCTGCTGCTGGATTTGAACCGCCAACCCAGTGGACCGCAGCCCCGCACACAACCACTATGCCACTGGAGCTCAGCCCTAGACTTACTTTCTAAGCATAAAGATTTCTTAAAGAATAAAAATTTTAAAACATTTGTGTTTTCCAAATGCTTCCTGATCAAACTTGTCATTTCAACTTTTGTTGATTCTATACATACCTTTGAGGGGCACTGGATGCACAGTGCTTACATGTGGGGCTGATAACCATAAAGTTAGCATTTGAAACTAATTACTCCTGAGGGAGAGATGAGTGGAGTTTCAGTCCCACAGTGGCAGTTTTACCCTGCCCTATAAGGTTTCTTTGTTGTTGTATCTTAGTTTTTCTTTTTTTTTTTTTTTTGGGGGGGGGGCGCATCACTGCTCTCCGGTGGTGGGAGTAGGAGGCCCAGCCCCACTGCTGGAATTGAACCTCCGTCCCAGTGGGCCGCAGTCCCGCGCACAACCACTACGCCACCAGGGCTCAGCCCATATCTTAGTTTTTCTATTTTGTTAATATCTGCTTTTTATTTTCTCCTCTTTCCTTTGGGATCCTTTCTTTGTCCAGCTTAAGTTGAATGTGTAAGTTTTAACTTTATTTAGTCATTGTTCCTTAGGGACACTTACAGTATCCAAGTATGAGATCTATATTTTCAATTTATTACCAGTGTGTTTTAAGCATTTTTAATTCTCATGGTTTTCTTTCCTTTTTTTGCTTCTAAAAACAAATATTGACTCCATTTTGGAGCTTAGAGAAAGCTGCTACTTTGCACTCCCAGCTTCTGATAGTCTTAGGCATTTCTAGTCTGTTTAGGTACATCTTTGCATAACAGTCCTTCCTCTGTCTTGTGATTTTTTTTCTCTTTTTTTAATAATTTCATTGGGGGCTCTTATTGCTACTACCACATTCAGTGCATCATTTGTAGCAAGCACATTTGCACACATGTTGCCACATACATTTCCAAACATTTTCCACTTGAGCCCTTGGTATAAGCTTCTCTTTATTTTTGTTTTTTTAAAGATGAATAACCCAGTAATATTTTTAATTTCCAAGGCACCCTGGTGGTACTGTCAGAGGAAGTATAGGGAAACTGATAGATAGGCACAAGTCCAGCAGCCACTTTGAGAAAAATGAAACTGTTCCTGTAAAGACTTACATGGTTGGAAGCCCTGTGTGAATTCATTATGAGTCAGAATTGATTTGATGATATTGGGTTTGTTAATTTTGGGGGTAGGATTTATAAGGCAATTTTTTTTTAGATTTTTAATGTTTAATGTCACTGCAAATGAATTGTTATAGATGGCTATGGTTATCTGAAAATTACCAAATTAAGGCTTTGTGTAAACTGGAAACCACATCACACTTCCCAAGACCATTTGCCATAAGGCAGAAGTCAGAGATGCCTCCATCCATTTTTTTACCCTAGTCTAACCATTTGTTTCTCCCACAAAATATGCTTTTTAGTGGTTTGATTGATTGCTGCAGTGGTCACACAGAGCTCAGGCAGTACTTAGAGTTAAATCAGGAAGTTTAATAGGCTGCCACAGCCAGGATCAGAAAACATTTAAGGAGTCCATTGCAGTGCCAGTTCTCGGCAGGGAATCAGTCGCCGCTCTGCCTCAATTTCAGTGTCTGCGCTGCTCCTTTGCTCGGTTGTCAGCATTGCCTTTCCTCGCCTCTGATGCCTCTAGTCTTGACTTCTACCACTTTAGACAGAAATTTCACTTGTGCTCCACTGGTGATTCTTGCCTGAATGTCATGGAATCTTGCCACTTCTGAGATGACTTGTCTTTTAGCTAGGAGAGTAGCAACTAAAACTGACCACTCCCCTGTATTAGTGTTACACGTGCCCTATGGTAGTTATTGGGAGTTAAGAGATAGGGGAAGAAGGGCCAACTTAAGACATTTCACTCCCCCACAGACTTGGTTTATGGCCTAGTATTTAGTCAATTTACCCATTGTGCTTAAGAAGAATATGTATTCACTAGTTGTTCAATTAAAATCAAACTTGTTACTGATGGCTAGAAACATAAACTAATACCAAATTCTGTCTCTGTGAAATTTTTACATTGCTGATTTACTGATTTGATCAGATAATGTCCTGTAATTAGGGATTCGGTGACTAACCATTTGAAGAACTAGCTGAACAAAAGGAGGGAAGGTGATGTTTCTAGATTGTAGAAAAAGTGACCCTGCAGGAGCCACAATGTTCTGAGCCTCAGTCTCCTGCCCCCAATGCCTTGTAGCTGAACCTAAAGAGCTTTAACTACAGAGAGCTGATGAGCAGAAGTCGAAGCGTTCTCAGTTCAAGAAAGCTGAGTTGTCATAGTAGAACTGAAGGGTACCATTAATTATAACTTAACTGCCATCACCTTGGTTCTTCTGACTCGGTAATCTCATGTGTACCAGGGTAAATTGCTCCAGCACATTTTCGATGGCTTTAATCTTAGGAAAGTAGATTGCCAAGCTACTCTTTCCTGGTGCTGCTGGGTAGGTTCTAACTGCCATCCTTTCAGCTAGTAACCAAAGACAAAAGCCACTTAGGCCACTCAGGGATAAAGGATTCCATTCTTTTCCATTTCATTCTTCCACATGTCTTAATGTTGATTCTAATTTATACTATCCCTATGGACCAGAGTGGGAAAGTAATAGTGGTGTATTGGGTTACATGTCGGGATGCTAACCACAAGGTTAGCAATTCAAAACCACTGGCCACTCCTTGGGACAAAGATAGGCTTTTATAAGACAGAGTAGAACTGCCTCATAGGGTATACTTAACACCCACATCGGCTACAATCTTTAGCCTGAGCAGATTTTCTAGTCTTTTCTCCTATAGGGAGTTATGGGCTTCAGCTGTCAACTTTTGAGTAAGCAGTAGAACACTTGAGCATTGTCTCACCAGGGCTTAACACTCCTCCATTTGAAGGTGCTAGAATTGTGGGTTGTGAGGGTACAGAGAAACCTAAGGGGGGTAGGTCCCACCTCTCAATTCCACTGTGCTGTAGCAGTAGGAACACCTTTGTGCCACTCACAATCGACGTCTGCAATTACAGCTGAGTAATAGAAAGGAAGGACACTGTCCAGTGACCCAGCCCATCTTCCAATATAAATCGATCATCTTAAATTTAGAGGATTTCTGCAGCTTCTGTAATGAATTTACCATAGTCCTATCTTACATGAGAGTTAGGCTCTAAATTTACCAGGCAAAAATCATATATAGCAAATCACTCTTGGAAAGACCTCCCAAAAAGACATTAATTACATAGACTATGTCATGTTCTCTGTATACCAAGTATTTACTATATTCAGGGTTGAAATAGCTGATTCTTTTTCTTTTTAAAATAGTAACAAATGAAACACAAACTTTATTATTAAAAAGAAAAGTAATAGGTCAGAGTCCCACAGGCAATTTACTTAGACTCAAAAAAAACTGACTAAATGAAATTAGGCCTTAAACACCATACAGTAATTTATTTACAGTTATTTAAGCTTTTGCTTAAATACAGCTCATGCATGGGTGTGGATGGATGATTTGTACATTTTTACACCATATATACACATAAACATTAAATTTAAAAATTAACTGGAAATTCCTGTGTAGTCTCCATTTTGTTGATCTTTTGGAAGTGGCCATCCAAAGAGAAGAATATGTGTTTCGGGCTCATGAGTCATGTAATGTACCCAGCCTAGACTTTGTTGAATGACAAGTCTCCTTCGCTCTTCTTCGAACATTAAACATTAAACGGGTTTTGGGTACTTGTTTGGAAAGTTCTCTGAGTCACATGATGTGCTGGTCCTAATAATGTTCATTGAAATACTTGTCAGAGGGCTGAGCCCCGGTGGCGTAGTGGTTGTGCGCAGCACTGCGGCCCGAGGTTCAATTCCAGCAGTGGGGCTGGGCCTCCTACTCCCACCAGTGATGTCCCCCCCCGCCCCCAAACAAAAGAAATACTTGTCAGAATAATATATTTGCTTGTGAGCCTTCTTGCCACCAAGCACAGTGGGACAACAGTTGGTAGGTAAGGAAAGTACAGAGCAGGGCCAGCAGTTCAGATGCCCCTGCCAGGTAACAGCAACCACACAACTACAGCTGATTCTTCAGTTAATTGACAGCTGAAGTGAGTGAGGTAGACTTGTGTTGTACAGACTACTGGAATAGTAAACATGTTAATTTTTAATATTATGAAATATACCTATAATTTGAATCCAGTATAAAATGGCAGATTTGTATCACGCACTTTGCAGTTGAGAGCTGTCGTTGGAATGTGCCCTTCTCAAATAGAGTGAGCAGCAGAAGCACCTCTTTAATTTCTCTATCTCCAGACTACCCCTATTTTAATATTGTGTGTACCAAATGAATGAATGGTGTGACCACTGTAAAAAGTGAAAATCAGCATAGGTGAGTGAAGCATTGCAACATAAAAGACAAGAAAGGAGAACACTTAGAGAAGGGAAAATGGATAGAGCAGCACCATCGTAGACAAGCATATTTGATGGTAACCACATTCTTTTAAAATTTTTCCAAGTTTAAAAATGAGATGTAAACACACAAGGAAGTTGCTTAAGGTAAAGGAAATGTTGACAATATATAAAGCAAATAAGATTGTAAAGAAGAGCTGATGTCAAGGGCTCAAGTAGAAAGCAAGTTTTTAGAGAATGATGATGGCAGCAGGCGTATGAAGGTACTTGACAATAAATGCTTGGATGTATCGTGATTAGTGTTGTACAAGCCCTCAAAATGACTTATTAAAAATCACAAAATGTGCATGACTAAGGGAAATTTATGCAAAAATTGTGAGATGATTTTTTTAATAATTACTAGATGGGTAGATGAATAAATTGATATGTATTTAACAGTAGATTGATGCATAATGAATGGATTCAACATTTCTGCTTTTGTACTAATCATAATATAATCTGGAAGGCTTAATAGGTAATTTTT
Organism: Nesogale talazaci; assembly: GCA_004026705.1. NCBI lineage: Eukaryota > Metazoa > Chordata > Mammalia > Afrosoricida > Tenrecidae > Nesogale > Nesogale talazaci. The sequence goes on from PVJH01006938.1 coordinate 32,441, forward strand.
CTGTTATTTTGCTGAGCTGCTGTGCACAATGAGGTTAGTTCACTAGCTAGAAAGTGGGCCCCGTTTCCCCCATCCCAGGGCAGCTTTGTTTTTCCTGACTCATTTTTCTGCAGTACTAACCTGAAAGTGACACTGTTTACTGGTAAAATGTGGCTCTTGGAAAGAAGGTAGACCTTATCAACACAGGTACTTAAAATGACTAGAAATAAAACATTGACATTGTTTGGGCAGAAAATAGGTTTTTGATATATTAAAGAATGGGATCTTAGCTGTGAACATTACTTAGACAGTATATAAGAAGATGGCCTTTAGAAGTTCATGGGGATTGTTGTGGTAGAGTGAAAATCTTAATGTGGTTCCTCTGCCCAAGTCTCTTACCTCTCACCAAATGACTAAGTGGGACTATGCAAATAGGGTTTCTGTAACACTAATTTAGAAGGGGTTGGTCAGATTTCATTATCCAGTACGCGCGCGCGTGCGCACACACACACACACACACACACAATAAAGATAATCATTCTTGAAGCAGCATCACAGAGAGTGAGCCCAGGATGTTTGGATCTCTGTCCGAAGAGGCCTCAGAGACTGGCAAAGAGAGCAGGAAGAACTGTGCTGAAACTGGAACTTTTGAGGCCGAGTGGCAGGGAGGCTGGTTCCCTGGTCTGAAGAGGCAGTAAGTAACCATTTGACTGCAAGGGTGAGGTTGAAGAAAGACTTCACTGCTGGCTGAGGGGAGGTGTTTCTGTGAAACAATGACTGTATCCTTATTGTTTACTGATCTTGACTTGTGGTAACCTATTCTTTCCTAAGATAATTTCAATTTGTCTTGAATTTTTTGTTCTGAAGCTCCGCTTAGCAGTAGAGTGCAGTTGGTGTTAGGCTAAGAAGAATGGAGTATGGAAAGGCATGTCTGACCCCCTGCCTCTTGGCAATAAGGAAGTTAAGGGAGATCAGATATGATCTCCCCCCCCATCTTATTTACTGCACATGTCTATATTACCATATGTACTTGTAAATAAGCCCAAGTTTTTTCCAGCACATTTTTAATGCAGTTTTTGTGGTAAAATTGGGCGTTTTGTCTGATATTCAGCTTGGCTTATACGCTAATTTATCTATTTGATCAATTAGCATTATGCTGTTAACTTCAAGTAAGAAAACAGCATGTCACATAATTTGGATAAAACAATAGGCAAAGAAATATTTGTTTTTAAAAGTATTAGGATTCTCTCTAGATAACAATCTAAAAGAGTTCCATAGAAGGTGACTAACTAAATGTCTTCTACATGACTGCAAAGTAATGACAAGTAAGACTGCAGAGCTGAGCTGTCTTGATATTTTTACCCAGTGTGTGGGGTGGTACGCATGCATCAGAGCTATAATAGAGCTATCACATGGATAGTTTGAAAAACAAGATAGAGATGTTATAAAAAGGCTCTGTGCTAGATTTCTTAGTCAGATGCTTAGTTATTTGGTTTGGAAAACAGAAATCAGAATTCACATATTAAAAGGTGAATTATCTTAAATTATAAGTTTACAGTTTAAAATCATTTCAGGAAATGGAAGATAAAGTGACTAGTCCAGAGAAAGCTGAAGAAGCAAAATTAAAAGCAAGGTATCCTCATCTGGGACAAAAGCCTGGAGGTTCTGATTTTTTAAGGAAACGATTGCAGAAAGGGGTAAGTTCTCGTGTGCATTATTCAGATGCCTAAGCCACATAAGTACAAAGTGCTAGTATACTGATGTATATCGATATCTTACCAGTTCCATATTGGAGGGAGCTTCAAAACGTTTATGGGGAAATGGAGTTAAAAGATAATGGAATTTTAAAAAAGATAGATAATGGAATTTTCCAAAAAATGTTCAAAGTCCCTTTGTGTGTGTGTATGTGTGCATAGCATTTTAAATGTATCTGCAACTTTTTAGCATTTTAAAAATGAATGATCTCAATTACATAGAAAGTTGTAGATTATAACAGAGCTTCCTTTATAGCAATTATAAGCAACCTACTCCATGTATATCTAAAACCTACTCCTTATCTCTTCAAAAGCAGCCATTTATATTCATGCTTTTCCTATTTTAAAATCTTTAACTGACTAATCAAAAGGTGATTCCCACATAACACCTAAATGATTAAAGTAATTTTTACTTGGATGAGATTACTTCTAAATACCAATTTACTGCCTTTTCATAATACCACTTTTCTCAGTCAAAATTAATATGAGACTTCAAAAAGCTCATGTAAAGAAAATTTTAATCCCTTTAAAAGTTTATACATTAAAATCTTAGTAGTACAAATAATGAAAAAAAATTTTTTTTCCAAATTCTTTCCATGTCTTGTAAGCTAGAAACATACTTATCGGCTCCCCAATAAAATGATTCATAAAAAAGGTGGGCGGGGGGGGAGAAAGAGGAGCTTATACCAAGGGCTCAAGTAGAAAATATTTCGAAATGAAGATAGCAACATGTGTACAAATATACTTGATACAAATGATGTATTGAATGTTATAAGAGCTATAAGAGCCCCCAATAAGGTTTTTTCATTGGGAAAAAAACCTTATTTATCAACAGTGAGAGTTGAATTGAGATACTGTTTTATTTAAGTTTTTAATCCCTTCCTACCACACAATGAAGTGGATAAAATCATATTTACCAAAGAGATTGCATTGAATCAAATGACAGATAATGTTTCTTCTTAAATATACTAATATTTTGTCTGCTTTAATTAGTTTTTTTTTTATATATCTGAGTATATTTGGTAGAAAGCAATTTAATAGATTGTTTCTTAGCTAGCAAAAGATAGGATGTATTTTTGTCTGCTGAAAGATGAAAGATTATTTCACAACTTGAAATAATAGGAGTGATAAGGAAGAGTCAACCTATATAAAAATGTAAATCGTTCTCTACCGTGAAGAGTAAATGAGATGATATGGTACATAAAAGGTAATTTTAATAAATAAAATATTAAGTCCCTAGGGAAATGTTTATCAGTGACAAAAATCAGTGAAATGTATATTAGAGCAATCACACAGTGATATGCATACAATTAAATTAGAAAACATTTAAAATAATACCAACTGGTGAGTTTGAGGTTTGTATGTGCAGCATTTTAAATGGATTACTCTCCTTTTAGAAAGAGGTATAAGTTAAGACTTATTAAAATGTTCACATTCTTAGAAGGACCAATTTCTTAAGAATTAATCTAAGAACATAATTCCAAATAAAGGAAAAGGTCTTAAAAGAATCGAAGACTTAACTGTAATTAGAAGCGGTATTATAATTTAGCAGAAAAATAGATGATAAGCAGTAGGTTATCTTGTGGTCACTTAAAAACATATTATAAAGATCAAATTCAGAGGATAATTAGAAAAAAACAGTGAAATAACCATGTTCATTATGGATAGCAAGGTAAAATGTATATCAGGGACCTTCAAGAAGGTTGTGAAAAAATTCAATTGTCCTTTTAGTTCCATTATCCACAGACTTTTGGAAACCACTTATGTATTGAGTCAAATTATAAAACTGTAATTTCACATCAGATGAGTTGTGTTCTAAAATGAATTACACAGTTTTTCTCTTAAATTTTGGATTTTGGAGCTGATCCCTTGTATTTAGAGGACTTTCTTTTGCTAATGTTAAGGCTTACCTATGATGAGGCTTCTTCAACATTAAGACTTTTTGTAATTTTCCACGAGCTTCAGCTATTTATGGCTTTAAATATTTTTTGATTAGAATTTGTATGCATTTTATCTTGAAGTTGATGTAGTGGAGAAAGGGCCAATTGAATGAAAAAAAATGGTTATAGCATTTGAGAAATAAGCTCTTAAATGCTTTTGCACAAGTCTGGGTCAGAGGGTCCTAGGTTTCAGTTTTCCTCTGTCACTTGGAATTAGTAAGCTTCACAAGTTACCTCACCTATCTTTAAACAATTGTTCTTATCTGAGAAGGTTGAATCATACAGTATTTCTGAGGTTCTTTGCAGTTTTATTGTATTTGATAATAGTTCCCATATAACCACTTGAGATTAATAGTATGACCATGCACACGGTGGCCACAGTTAGAGCAAGAAGGGGGATGTTATGAAGCAATCTAGTCTACATTTTTCTTATTTGTTTATGAAGTGTTAAAGAAACAAGGCCAAATAAAGGCTTTATCAAAATTAAACGTAATAGGTGTCCATTGACTGGCAGTGTGTTAAATACTGCCAGTGATGTAGTCCTTTTTATTGGGAAGAGAGATAAGACCTTGCCCATCTTTGATTTTTCATATTGTTATCTAAATGATCCAGAATATATTAATTTTTCAGTTTTTTATTTTTTAAGTCACAAAAATGTAAAATTGTTATGAACAGCTAATGGAGCTTTTTGAGACCATACTTGTGGGTTTCGGTTAGAGAAACAGTAGGGACTGATTTAGTTCACAACACCTAAAGCATTAACACATTAATATTTGTCTCTTGACTTTTTCTTAATCTTTAAATCATTTTATTGAGGATTCTTATAACTCTTTTTTTTTGGGGGGGGCATCACTGCTCTCGGTGGTGGGAGCAGGAGGCCCAGCCCCACTGCTGGAATTGAACCTCCGTCCCAATGGGCCGCAGTCCCGCACACAACCACTACGCCACCGGGGCTCAGCCCAGATTCTTATAGCTCTTATAACATTCCATACATCACTTGTATCAAGCATATTTGTACGTATGTAGCCATCATCATTTTTCTAAACATTTACTTTCTATTTGAGCCCTTGGTAGCAGCTCCTCTTTTCTCCCTCCTCCCCCACCCACGTGACCCCTTGATAAATTATAAAATTTTATTTTCATATGTTACACTGACCGCTGTCTCTCTTCACTGAACTTTCTGTTCATTCCCCCTACCTTTTCCCTACCTTCCTGGTATCATTACTCCCAGTTTTGCTCCTGAGAGGTTTATCTGACCTGGATTCTATGTGTTGTAAGCTCTTATCTGTACCAGTGTACGTGCTTTGGTCTATCCACAGAGTTGCAAACAGAACTGGTCATGGTAGTGGAAGGTGTGGGGGTGTCAGGAAGCCTCAGAGAATCAGAAATACTGTGTGTTTCATTAGTGCTATTCTGCAGCCTGGTTGACTCCTTGTAACCTTTCTGTGAGGGGATGTCTCTGACATCTTTGTTACATAATTATCTTTGCTGATTCTCTAAGCAAATTCCTACTTTTTGCAGTAGCATGGTTCTTTCCAGGGCAGTCCAAAATGCTGTTTTGGGTCTAGCCACACTGTTTACATTTGATTCCCTTTCCACAAGTGGAAACTTGTTAGTTTAATGATAATCCTTTATGTTGAATTTCTACTTTCTGGAAAACAAGTTATCAATAAAAAACCAGCTTCAACATTGGCTTAGAATTCTACCTAAAAATTACATCGTGTCTTAAATTTCTCACTTTGTGCTTGAGGCTCAGTGAGTAATTTGGCAAACTGTTGTTAATGTTCTCCCCAAGAGGCATCTCTAGGTCTAATTTAGACCATGCTATTCTTGATCCTCCCAACTTTCATTTCAAAATATGTAGAAGGGAAGCTGCAGCAAGCCTTGGCAGGACATAGTCCACATTTCCTTGTTAGCTCTCTATGCATTCCATATTACATGAAAAGCAGTATCTAACTTTAGACCCTCCAAGAAGGCACCCAGTGAGACTTTTAAGGACCACTCAACACTCTTGTAGTAAGCTCTTAAGTTTCCAGCACTTTCACTTTACCACATAAGGTATTCCCAGTGCCTTTGAGAGAACGTATTTTTTTTTCTTCATTCATCATTTGGCCAAACCAGCGGTTCTCCACCTTCCTAATGCCATCCATCACCCTTAAATACAGTTCCCCATGTTGTGGTGACCCCAACCATCAAATTATTTTCATTGCTATGTCATAACTGTAATTTTGCTACTGTTATGAATTGGGTGACAGGTTGAGAACCGCTGATGTGCTCACTCCAGCCAGTGTTAGGGGGCCCTCCTTTAGACATTCTCTATATACTTAAAATAATAATTAGTGTTCTTGACTGTTTTCCAGCCAGCACTCAAATAGTGCCTCTCACCCTGTCCTCACTCAGTATAGCAGGCACTTAGTTTATGTGAGCTAAACAAAACAGACGGAAATCAGAAGCCAAGTAAATAAAAAAGCTAGTTTCACTCTGGAACAGATAAACAGAGAAATTTATCACAGGTTGTATTTTAGTAGTAAAGCTACAGTAAGCACTGTTTTTTTTGTGAAGAATAAAATTGGTAGCCAAAAGCATTATTATTTTGTCTGTTTGCCTCCTAGCAGCCCTGTAGGGCAGAGTGTAATTACCCCAGGTGGGTTTCTGAGGTGGTAAATCTTTATTGAAACAGAAAGTTTCATTTTTCTCTTGTGGAGCCTCAGGTGGGATCAAACTGTGGAGTTTGTGGCTAGCAGCCCATTTATAATCCACTACATCACCCAGGCTCTATCAAAGGAGGAGGTATGGGAATGTTCATTTTGGTGAGAAAAATCTTCCGTTTCCCATAGCATTTATTTTTAACCTTGGCTTTCATTTTTTTTTTTTTTTGCAGTGAACTGCTTTAGTTAAATATAACATCTTGCCAAAATGCTTGCTGTAAATGACAGAGCACCAAAAGTTATAAATAATTTTTGTTCAGCTGCTACCAGCAAGGCCAGTAGCAAAACCACTAGCTGCCCTTTGGAAGATGGAGGAGGCTGTCCGGTATCAGACACGCACAGGGGCAGTTGAATTCTGATCCAAGTCACACCTCATAGACTTACTATGAGTCCATGGCAGTGAGGGGTTTTACTTTATTTCTTTTTGAGTGGAGAGGATAATTGAGGGAGGGTAGCAAATTCCAAATGTTATATGATACACTGTTTGTCTCCCCCTTTCCCCCCAAACATCACTGCCCCGATGGGAGTAGGAAGCCCAGCCTTGCTCCTGGAGAGCGGCAACTGGATTTAAACTGTCTCAACCCTGTGGGACACAGTCCTGCACACAACCACTGCGCCACCAGGGCTCAGCTAAGGACTATTTGTTTTTCAAAATCATTTAAACCAGAGTTTCCGTCTGATTTCTCCATTAATAAGTGAGAGGTTGGGGCTGAGCCCCGGTGGCGTAGTGGTTGTGCATGGGGCTGGACCTTCTCCTCCTACAACCAGAAAGCAGTGATGCCCACAAAAAAAAAAAAAAAAAGTGAGAGGTTTTCATTTCCTTAGATCTGGGACTATATATCTCCAAATACCTTGATGCTGAGGTCTTTGTGGATCTCTATTGGGACCAGAGTGATAGAAACAAATCTAAAGAAGAGGAGGTTGTTGCCAGACTTGTCTAATTTTGTTTGTTTGTTAAAGTATCTGGAACTCGCTACAGGGAGTTAATTATTTTTTTATCTAATGTATATTTTGTTTAAAATTTTTAGACTAAATTATTACACTGACGGTGTAAGGTGCATTTACATTTTAAACAATACAAAAGTTTTTTTAACTCATTTAAAACCCATTAAACTCATCTGAATTCTCTCCCTTTTTTTTTTAACTTTTCTTATAGCAAAAATATTTTGATTCTGGGGATTACAACATGGCTAAGGCAAAAATGAAGAACAAGCAACTTCCTACTGCTGCCCCAGATAAGACGGAGGTCACTGGTGACCACATCCCTACTCCGCAGGACCTTCCTCAGCGGAAGCCATCCCTTGTTGCTAGCAAGCTGGCTGGCTGATTAAAGAGCTGAACTGCATGAATCTTCTACTTCCCATGATGTCTTCTTAATATGTCACTTCTCTGTTTTTTCTTTCCTTTCAATTCACCAAGTCATTTGAGATTGATAAGGGTGTGTGTGTGTGTGTGTGTGTGTGTGTGTTGCTATTGTAAGGACATTTGTAGACTTTTTTTTATTAGTTTAACTGCACTGATGAAAAGGACATGTTAGAGTAACAAAGTAATCTACTTGAAAATAATTGTATATATTATCTCACTCCTAGTAAAGGACTGGTTCTCACAAATTCAAGCAAGTTTTACAAGTTTAAAGTTTTGATATTCCTTACTTCATCTTTACTATAGCATTGTGTGTTCTTCTAATTTAAAATAGCTTTATTGTACTGATTTATGCTGTATTTTCCTTTTGGACTTGTAAAACAGACATTTAAGGCCACAAGTTGAGAGAAAAGTCATGTATTTCCAACACAAACAAATAGCTGGGTCGCTCAAAGATTTGTATCTCTTTGGTTGAACTTGAATGGCCTTAAACCTGTTTAAGCTTTAACAACAGAAATGTACTTGGGCAATATTTGCCCATTCTGGTATAACGTATGTGACTAGTGCTTAATAGCTGCTGTTGAGACTAATACTCTTTTTTTAGTCTGTAGTGTTAGAATGCCTTTTATTGTTGATGACATGAATGAAGTATGCATGTGCATTGACTGTTGAATTCACTTTTGTGCCATTTTTGTAAATACAGTGGTTTTGCACACCCTCTCACAAATGTCTGTTATTAATTTCACATTTTAAGTAGATGATGTGCCAACCAGAAGCACAAGAGTTTCTACACAAAACTGCATACAGTCATTATAGTTTTTGTATAGTAAGAGTTGTTTAGAATCTTGGGCTTACAGAACACCAAACTCTGAAATCTTGACTCAGTCTGCAATAGACTTTTTCATTTGTTGCTAACATCCATGACATTCAGTGGCCTTGTGCAAATATGGTATGTTGCTTAGGCATATCCTTTTTCCTATGCAGAACATTTCATCCCCACTTTTATGAAAATTGTAATTCATATAATTTATATGAACTTTTTAATGTAGAAACTTTTTACTTCCACAATCAACTTTGGGGACACTAAAATAAAAGGCTTCAATACTCCTTTCCCCTGCATGTGCCCTCATCTACTCCCCCCGAACTCCTACTTGTATCCTGTGCCATCCCTGGCAGTGAAGAGTTGGGTAGACCAGCAGTGAGGGGGAACTTAAGTCATTTTTCTTGCCTCCATTTGGGAGGTCAACCAGGAGTCCCATTCAGGCAACAGGTTAGGGGATGCTCTCATGTACGCATGTGCATCTCCATACACCCCACCCCCTTTTAAAATTTTGCTTCTTTGACTCAAGTGGAGTTGGACCTGGTAGGTTTTTTTGGAAATGTAGGTATCTGTACTCTTGGAAATTTGTTCTGGAGAGTGCTATATTTCATAGCACAATAATGGGGCTCTCATAATTTCTCAGGTGTTAAGTAACCATTCTTAATCCTGTATTGTTAATATTTCACAATTGTTTTAATAAAAGGAACTTTATTCTTTAGAATAGAGTGGCCCAGAAACCTATGTCAGGATGAGTTGAATTCTGGTAAATAATTTTAGCATATAATGAGTGAAGTGAATTAGACTTGTTACAATTTGAGTAATTCACATGACTGGTAGAGCACATTCATATTAAATATAACTAAATATTTTGTTTATATAGATGCCACTTGAATATCTTTTAAATTTTTTTGTTTTAATACTTTTTTAAAATTAAATTTTTTTTTGTATATTTTTAAATCATTTTATTGGGCACTTGCACATCGCTTTTCATCATAGATATTTTTTATTTTACTTGTGGTTCTAGTTATTGCAGATTTTAACAGGCTTTAAGTTAGGATAAATTGAACTACTTTTTCAGCTCATATGTTAATATGCTATATGTTGCATGACAATGAGGTTCAGTGGCTTAAGGTGATACTGTTATTTTCTTCATCTTTCTCTTGCTATAACTCCAACAAATCATTTTAGATAATACTTTGAGCCTAGTACCTACATCTACACACTGAGCAAAGCTTGCTGATTTTTCTCCTGCTTACCCCTCCAAAGAAGAAAAACAACAACGTCAGTAATGCATTTATAATTTGTCGGATGTTCTCCCTAAAGAATAATGGGAGCACGTAGGCTATTTCAAAATATGTGTAACTGTTATAGGACTAATTTTTTTTTTTTTTTTTTTTTGGGCATCACGGCCCTGGTGGTGGGGGTAGGAGGCCCAGCCTTTGCTCCTGTGAGCGGGAATTGAACCTCCATCCCAGTGGGCCGCAGTCCTGTGCACAACCACTATGCCACCAGGGCTCAGCCCAGGACTAATTTTTTAAATTACAGAAATATCACAAAGTAAAATTTCTGTAATATCAAGACAATGTTTTTGCTTTGTTTTCCTGAATTGTTTGCAAGCTATCCACACATCTGGAAAGACTGATCCAAAAGATCCAGAGGAACCATGTTATTCCTGTCTGAAATAAGATTCTTTCAGTGGTTGGGGCTATATAACCTCTGCTCAAATTTTTGTTGGTAACATACAATGAATGCTAATATTTAACCTACCTCAAGACTTGTTGAGGATCTGTGAAATGCCGAGTAAGTGCCCAAAGTAAAAAACTGATTGTTTTTATTACAACTTTCTCATTAAACCAACCTGCCTTCTGTAAAGTCACAACACTTATAAAATCTCAGGATTTTTCTCTTGGGAAAGTCTTATCATTAAGGATTTGTAGGTGTAATTGTTAGCCTTTGGTATTGGTGCTTGTGGTAGAGAGATTTTAACTTTTTCTCTTTTTTTGGTCTGCCTCAAAGCTCTGTTTATTGAAGATCTAATTCTTGGCAGTTTCACCATTGCTTGAATGAAGATTTTGACTAGAGGAGCCTAATTGCCCATTTCTATGATTTCAGACTTGTAGTTTGAGAAATGGGCAGATTATAATCAATGTCCCGTTAGTTAAAAATCAAATGTAGATCAACTCAAGTTGGAGAGTACATCTGTCCCTGAAAACTGAGGTCTAAAATGTGTTGGTCGTGTCATGTCCCAGTAACTCCGTGTGATTAGAGCCTTGCTTTTGAGAGCTACATCAGAGTAAAACCATTGTCGTTCTGAGCAAGTTGGGATAATAGAGATTGTTGGAATCAGAAGTGGTGTGTTTGCAGTCTATTTACAAGTTGTCTAATACTCGTGCTGCTGACTCCAAAATATGTCTGAGCTGTTCATCAACGCATGCTGGACCCAACCTCTTCCACTTGATCTTCAGTAGCAGTTGAACTTAGTTGCTCTATTTATTTAATTTAACAAAACTATACCTTGTTAACTTTTTACTGGATCAGGTGTGTATTTTTAGTCCAAATTAAGTTTTAGTAAAGTTGGAATATGCGTGTATTCAAACTGCTCAAAATTTGGTGTTTAGTGATTTGGAAGAGAACAGTAATGGGAAGGCTACCTTTGAGGGGCAGCTGGAGCAGTTTTTGGTCACCTTTTCCTATTCCCCAGCAAGCATACATTTTTCATCCTTTTAAAATTTTGCCTTGCCCTGTCCTACTCCTGCTTCTCTCTTAAGCCCAGGGATGGACCTTACTGAACAGTGATATATTGTCGATCCTTAATATCTTTCTGAATAGCCAGATAAAGGTACACTTTTCATTGACTAAAACACTCTCTAATCTGGATGGTGTGTGTCAGCATGCAACACCAGTCTTCTCTCATAGCTCTTCTCCCAACTCCCACATTTTTTGTAAACTTGCTATTGGAAATCTCAGTCTGGGCTATATAACCTACAAGGTCAAAAACACCAATTTTAATCCTGTTGAATTAGGTTCAGTCTTTTAAATATATAAGCTGGTGGATTTACTCTGCAAATCACTGGTGGCCCTGATGCCATTAATGGATGTTTGTGTTAATGTTATGAAAAAGCAGTTGGAAAAAAACACCTAGTTTTTCTAATTGTACCCTCAACTGTTACTGCATCTCTATCATATGTGATGCAATAGGACACTACCTGTATTTAAAGGGTCAAGAATAATGCCTTTTTGTTGAACATGTCTATAGTTTGCAGAAATGCTGAAATTTGTCAAACAGCTCTTCTACAATTATAATTGTGAAATACACAAATAAATTGATCTACCTAATTTCTATTGATTTAATTTGTAATTTTGTTGTGTTAAATTGTTTGTCAGTATACATAAGTTGATGCATTTAAGTTTTAGCTAGTACTATGAAGAGGGGGGGAAACTGCCACCAAGTCAACGCTGAACCCTTTAAAGGGTTTCCAAGGCTGTAAGTCTTGATGAGAGCAGATAGTCTCATCTTTTATGGAGTACATGGTGGGTTTGAACCATTGGCTATGTGACAGCACTGCCAAGCTCCTTTGCTACTGCTATATGCAGAAAGGGTTAGACTATCCTGTTTGAGATTTTGTTTTAATTTAAATAATGTCATATACAACTAGAAATTCATAGGTTAAATCATATTATTAAACTTGTTTTATGTATTATTTGAGAACATGGGGAAGTGGCCTTCCAAGGAAACTATAGAATTAATTTTAGATATAATTTCATAAAGCTCTTGATGCCGCTGAATTGAGAAATTTTCACCCACAATAAATTCTCAACCACAGATGCCATAGGAACAGTATGTGCACTGATAATCTGCCTATCTGATAAGGCAATTCTAGTAACAGTCAGCAGCGTCTCCCTGGCCCCTGGGGGTGAGATGGAGAAGGATCCTTGCTTGTGGATTATCAAATTGCCCAAGTAGGGGTGTGGTCTGAAATCAGGACAACAGTTCCTGGCGAACTGGCAGAGTACTAACTAGTTCTCTAGTGAGTCAGTAATCCGTATTGTGTGACCTTGAGTCCATTCAGAAAAACGGCAGCACCTGTGGGAGAAAAGAACTGTCCCATGGGATTTCTTTGACAAATTTTACCAGAGCAGGTTTCCAGGCCTTTCTCCCCACTGAATTGCTGGATGGGGTCTAACCACTGAGGAAGGGTATTTTAGATTCAGTATAGGTTCATTGGAAAGCTAATCTGGGGAGGGTTGGGGGAAGCCCTTCTATGAATAAAACGATATCTGATATCGCATAAAACAATGACTGGTTTAAATTGCCCTCATAATGACAACCAGGTCCCTGATTAAGTTTTGTTCTTGTCTAAATTGATTATGTGTGTAAATTAGGACCACCACACCACCCACTGCCATCAAAAGACTAGCAGAGGTTGGGGAGTTCTGCCAAGGTCCATTTGGGCATTGCTAACACCCTTTGCAGGCCATCCTGGTCACACTAACTCATCTTTGCTGATGGCAGTGGCTGGCTCAGTGAACAGTGTGCAGTTTGATGTGAACTGCTGCTCCTCAGAGAAGAGGCTTTCTACTGCAAGAGTTGTGACCTACAGGAGCAGTGCTCCCTCGTTCAAAGAGTTCCTGAGTCAACTCATTGGCAGTGAGTTTGGCATCTGTTGGGTGGAGGGGGAGGAATGTGATGGTTGGCACTGCTTCACTTTGGGGCGTTATACTGATTTTGTGGGCTGGATGTTCCCACACCTAGTTGACATGATGTTCGAGGCTATAAATCTTCCCAAGAGATTTGTCTGTCTTTAGTGAAGTGACAGGTGATTTTGAACTGCTGACCTTACAGTGTCACCTATCTACAGTGTATCTGTAGGTACAGTTCATATCTAACAGTTCAGTGTTTCAGTTCATATATACTGTACCTTTCGATGCATAAAAATATTACAGCTACACTAAAGCATCTCTAGCAAGACTAATGATTTCATGTGTGATGCAAAATAAGAACCCTTTTGTTACTACCTCCCTCGTTCAGTTTTTTAATATATCAGCTTTATAGGGGTTGAACGTAAGTTAAAGCTCAGGGGCAAATACCTGTATTTTGGAAGCACCTCAAACCATGAGTTGCAAAAACCAGACCCACTTCTGTTGACTCCACTGACCCGGTGACCCTCCAGGGCAGAGAAGTCCTAGGGTTCCTGAGACTAAGTCTTCACAGAAAGACAGTCTATTCTCTCTTCCTGAGCACCCACTGTGGGCTCACTGTTGACCTGTAGGTTAGCAGTGGAGGTATTAACCACTGTATCAGGGTCCTGATACTGTGTGTGTGTGTGTGTGTGTAAACACCATCTTGTAAGTCTGACTGGTGTTCATCAAGTCTTTGTGATTAAGGTAATATTAAACATGGTGCTTATTCTCAATCTTACATTTAAAACATTCTGATACTTTTTGCAGTACAAAGTTGGATGAAGAAAGCAACTTCACATTCTAAGAAAATTTATATATAAATTAATTTGAGGTAGGAAAATCATTACATTCCTTGAGAGAAAGGTGTTGTCTAGAGCAGTGGTTCTTAACCTTCCTAATACTGTGACCCTTTAGTACAGTTCCTCATATTGTGGTGACCCCCAACCATAAGATTATTTTTTTGTTACTTAATAACTAATTTTGTTACTGTTATCAATCAGGCAACCCCTGTGAAAGGGTTGTTCGACCCCCAAAGGGGTCACCACCCAGATTGTGTAGTGGTGTAGAATCAGTGGTGTAGAGGAGCCAAGTTATCCAATTTAGGGGATGAATAGGGTGCGTAGTGATCAGAAGAGTTTCAGAAATGAGGTGGGTAGCAGGCATTTTCTTGGGAGAGGATGTTTCCAAAAAGGCAAAGAATTGAAAATGATCTATGTAAGGAAATGTGGCTGGAAAACCTGGCATATGAAGGAACTCTTGATTTTTCTCCTTTAAACCTGTTCTTTCCCCCAATCTTCAGCTCATCAGATAAGTGACCACAATGTGTCAACCCACCTGAGTGGTTGAGCTAATCTAAGAATCAACCTTGATTCCTCCCTTTAAGAGATGGTGACCAATATCCACTAAGATATACAGAAAACGGAATTTGTTTCCAGTGTTGTCACCATATCTGAAATCACTAACACCTCTTACCTAGACAATTGCAATCGCTCCTAGTGTGTCATGAACCGTTTTTCCTACCTTATCCCTTCCCCACTTCCATTCTAAACTTAGTAGCCAGTGTGTGTGTGTGTGTGTGTGTGTGTGTGTGTGTGTGTGTTTTCTAAATACATGAGTTGTGGTTGCTAAGTGCTGTCAAGTCCGTTCTGACTGAACAATGGCCTACAGAACACAACACTGCTTGATCTGTGCCATTCTCACACTTGTTGCTATTTTGGCGCCCACGGTTTGTAGTTCCCTTTGACAAACCATCTCATTAAAGGTCTTTCTCTTTTTTGCTGACTTTCTACCACGCATGAGGTTCTTCTCCAAAAACTGGTCTCATATAACATGCAGAGATGTGAGACCAAGTCTCAGTCTCCCAAGGAGCATCTGGCTGCACCCCTTTCAACACAGATTAATTCACTTCCTGGCAACTCTTGGATATTCAATACTCTCCACCAATGCTGTAATTCAACTACATTGAGTCTTTGATCTTTCCTGTTCATTGTCTAGTTTATATTATTACATCTAGAAACTTACATACTCAAATACTTGAAAAATGAAATGGAAAGGGAAATGGGGTTGGAATGATAAGTGGGAAAGCAGATTAAGGACGTGGCTGCAGAGAGATAATACAGCACCTGGTTTTGAGAGTCAGCTATATGTTGCCCGCCCTTCATTAAACTAGACCCTTACAAACAGGATTTCAATGAGGTAATGTCAAAGATCTTTGCTTTCATTAATTTTATACCTCATGAGATTAACAGAGGGCATGCGAAGGAATTTCCATCTAAGTGGTAAGATTCCATATCTTTAATTCCATTTTCCTACTTTTTGAAACCCCCCCTCCCCCCATATAATAAGTGTTCACTGTACTCCATGTGTGATCATGGGAGTTAGAGCCGTTGTGTATTTTCTTTCCCAGGCTCATGATGGCCCCATCCCCAATAACTTACTACTAAGTTGGGCTGATTTTTCCCTCATCTGAGTGTTAATGGTTAAGTGTATGGCTATTAACTGAAAAGTTTGTGGATCAAACCCACTGGGCATTCTGAAGGAGAACACTGTGACAATCTACTTCTGTACAGGTTTATAGCCTTGGTTAACTTGTGAGATGTACATGCTTAAGAGTTTGCATAGTGTGAATCTAGGAAATTTTATAGTCACAAAAAATGAAGCAGTACGGACTCAAATGTAAATGTTTAGAAAATAATAATGGCATGCTCGCTTCGGCAGCACATATACTAAAATTGGAACAATACAGAGATTAGCATGGCTCCTGCACAAGGATGACATGCAAATTTGTGAAGCTCCATATTTTTCAGGACATGTGGGAAGAGGCTCAGTGCCCTGGGGCACCGAGCCTGTGGTACTAACAACGTAAGGGGACTGTAGAGGAGCCCTGTGGAGGAGCATCTCAAAGCCAGCCGCTCCTGGTTGACCTTGAGCTCTGTGCCCCATAACCTCCTGTGCTAAGCCGTGATGCTGCCCCAAGACTCGCTGGGAGGAAATACATCCTGTGCCACTCACCATGGGAGATTCCTGGAGTCGTCCAAGGGACACTTTATCCACTTGAATCCTCTGTGGTTGTCTTGTTTCTTTTAAAATAAAGTTGTTTTATAGTTGCAAAAAAAAAAAAAAAGAATAGTGGCAACGTGTACAGATACAATTGATGTATGGAGGGCCGAGCCCTGGTGGCGTAGTGGTTGTGTGCGGGACTGCGAACCACAGGGTTGGTAGTTCAAATCCAGCAGCAGCTCTCCAGGAGCAGGCTGGCCTTCCTACTCCCACCAGGGGGCAGTGATGCTCACAAAAAAACAATTGATGTATGGATTATAATAAGAGCTGTAAGAGTCCCCGATAAAATGATCTTTAAAAAAAAATGAAGCAATACCAAGATCGATATCCTAGGCAATTGTGATCTGGAATGGACTGGTATTGGACATTATGAGTCAGAAAATCCTGATTTACTATGCCAGGAGTAATATAATTGATGTCATTCATTATCAAAAAGGACAATGTAAAATCAATCATGAGGTATAATGGTCTTTGGTAGGATTATATCCCTTTGCCT
Source organism: Nesogale talazaci (assembly GCA_004026705.1). Classification (NCBI taxonomy): domain Eukaryota; kingdom Metazoa; phylum Chordata; class Mammalia; order Afrosoricida; family Tenrecidae; genus Nesogale; species Nesogale talazaci. The sequence continues at coordinate 49,240 of PVJH01006938.1, forward strand.
TAAAAGAAATTTAATCAAAACAGCTATCATTCAAATTTACGTACCATAGTGATGGAGATATTGAAGAATTCTAATGGCTCAGTCAGAGACTGACCACACATGCAATCAAGATGCATTAGTAAATTAGTGATTGGAATATAAAAAAAGAGGAAGGAACAGAAGTTGGAAACCATAGATTTGATGATAGAAACATTGTTTTTTTCACATAAAATTTTGCAAGATCAATGACTTGTTCGTAGTAAATACCTTTTTTCAACAACACATGGGCTTCTCTAGATGGAATACATAGAAATCAAACTGACTACATCTGTGTGAAGAGACAATGGAGAAGCTCAATATTGGCAGCTAAAACCAGACCAAGGGCTAACTGAAACAGACCATAATTGCTCATGTAATTTCAGGATAAACCTGAAGAAAAAGAAAACAAGTACAAGATAGCTAAACTATGATCTTGAGTCTATCCCACATGAATTTCCAGAGCAGATTTGATAAACTGAACACTAATGACAGAGACCTAAGGAGCTGAGGTAGGACATCAAGAACATTCATGAAGAGAGTAAAAGGTCATCAAAAAGACAGGAAAAGAAAAGATCAAAGTGGATGTCAGAAGAGACTGAAACTTTCTTTTTGTTTGTTTGTTTTTGGGTTATCACTGGGAGTAGGAGGCCCAGATTTACTGCTGGATTTGAACCTCCAACCCGCAGTCCCGCGCACAACCACTACACCACCGGGGCTCAGCCCGAAATTTTTTTTAATCATAGATTTGCTAAAGCAAATGGAAGAAATGAAGTCAGAGCTAAATAGAAATTTTCAAAGGGCAGCTTGAGAAGACAAAGTCAAGTATAATGAAATGTTCAAAAACTTAGAAAACCAAAAAGGGAAGAATGCATTCAGCATATGTTAAACTGAAAGAATTCAAGAAAATAATAAGTCAAGTCTCCAATTGCAATATTGAAATATTTTAGGGAAAAATATTTGGATACAGGAAACATCCAAAGAAGAATGATGTGTTAGGGTTCTCTAGAGAAACAAAACCAGGACAGTAGTAATTTTCTTTCTATATTTATATAGATAGAAGGATATCTAACATAAGAAATAAACAGTTAACTAATCTATAAAGCAGTACAAATGGCTTGGTGAGATAGCTTGTACACGGCAGTTCTTGGAGTCTTGCGGGCCTCCGAGTAGTCTTACGTAGAGCAATTCAGGCTATGTGGCCATAAGCAGCAAACAGCAAAGCAGGTCACCAACAGTCAGTCAGATGACAGAGTCCAACCGTCCCCAGCTCAAGAGATGTATATTCCAGGAGCATGGTGAAGCAGGGCTTGAAGGAACCTCAACTCACAACAACACAGTCTACCAATTTGGTGTCCCATGAGTAGTGTTTTTTGGAGGTCGAGGTACAGGATGAACAAGGCAGCCAGCTGGTCCAAAGATCCAAAAAGCAAGAGGGTACGGGCGGGGCTCACTAAGCCATTTCTATCTCCACCCTTCAATTGATCATACATGTGTTCACTGGCTATGTTGTCACAACAGACCCACCTATCTTCTTTGGCCATGTTGACACAAGCTTACCTATCACAATAGACTACATAATCACTGTACCACAGAAATGAAGCCCAGGTGGTGTGGTGTAGTGGTTACACACTGGACTGTGATCTACAGGGTCAGTAGATCCTGTAGATCTGGAAACCACTGGCAGCTCCTTGTATTAAAGACTGGGCTCTCTCCTTCCTCGAACAGTTAAAAGTCTCAGAAACCCATCAGGGCTTGCTATGAGTCAACACTGACTATATGACTGTGAGTTTGGTTTGGTTTAAGGACAAAATAGTCAACATTCCACCATTTATGGAGGTAGCATAAGAGTAAGATCCAATGTTGTGGAAGGAAGACATTCAAGCTGAACTGAAAGCATTAGCCAAAAGCAAAGCTCCAGGAACTGATGGAATACCAATTGAAATGTTTTAAGGTAATGAAGCACTGGAAGCACTTATCTATGCCAGGAAGTTTGGAGGACAGCTGTTGGGCCAAATGACTAGAAGAAATCCATATCTGCACCATTCTAAACAAAAGGGACCCAACAGAATGCTCAAATTATATCATTGATATCAATGCGAGTAAAATTTTACTGAGAATCATCCAACAACCATTGCAGCAGTGCACTGACAGGAAGCTGCCCGGGGGTTAGGGCAGATTCAGAAAAGGATATGGAACAAAGGAATCATTGCTGATGTCAGACAGATTTTGACGCAAAGCAGAAAGTACCAGAAAGATGTTTTCCTGTGTTTTATTGACTATGCCATGGCATTTGATTGTGTGGATCATAACAAATTATGGATATCCTTGAGAAGAATGGAAATTCCAGAACACTTCATTGTGCTTATGTAGAACTTGTACATGGATCAAGAGGCAGTTGTGCAAACAAGGGAATATTGCATGGTTTAAAATCAGAAAATTGTGTCCTCTCCCCATAATAATTGAATCTGTATGCTGCACAAAAAATCCCAGAAGCTGGCTTATATGAAGAATTGGTATCAGGATTGGAGTTTGTTAACAGCCTGCCATAGATAGATGGCACAACCTTGCTTGCTGAAAGTGACAAGGGCTGGAACCAACTGCTGATGAAAATCAAGATGGCAACCATCAGTTCAGATCAAAATTCAATATAAAGAAGACCAATATCTTCACCACAACTGGACCCATACGGTAACATCATGCTAAAGATAGAAAATATTGAAGTTGTTGAGGATATTGTCTTGCCTGGATTCACAATCAATTCACAGCGCTGAAGAAATCATTAGGTAAATCTGCACACAACCTCTATAGAGTATTGAAAAGCATCAGTGTTACTTTGAGGACTAAGTTGAGCCTGAAATAAGTCATGGTATTTTCAGTGGCCTCATATGCATGTGGAATTTGAATAAGGAAGATAAAAGAATGAATGCATTTGAATTATGTGCTGGAGAATATTGAAAGTAGCAATGACCTGCTAAAAGGACAGGATGGTCTGTCTTAGAAGAAGCAAGACTAGAGTGCCACTTAGAGGCAAGTTTGGCAAGACTTTTAGATACTTTGGATATGTTGTCAGAAGAGACATTCCTGTAGGAAGATATCATGTTCCGGGAAAAAAAAAAAGGAAGTTCCTTAAGGAGGTGATTTGACACTGTATGTGCAACAATGAGCTCAAGCATAGGAACAAACAGGAGGGTGGTGAAGGGCCACATAGAGCTTCATCCTATTGTGAATACGACCAGGGTCAAAAGTGACTGGATGGCATCTAACAAAATGCTAGAGGTCCACTGTTAGTCAGAACTGACTCAATGGCAAATAGGTGTAGCAGTTGATACTCATGCAGTAAGGACTTGACTTAGAAATGTAAGTTGTCAATTTTTATAACTGCACAAGTGCTCAGAGGAGAGCAGCCATTTATTGATTTAACTGTCTAGACCACAGGCAGAGACACCAGTGGGCATCTTTCTGCCAGACCAAGGAGATAATGAACAGAACACTAACTTTTCATGTCTTCTTATTTCTCAACTCTAATGTGAGAAGCTCCAATTACTGTGAATGTGCTTGCTAAAAGATTCCAACTAAAAATATTATTTCTACTTTAATTTTATGGATAATTGCTACTGATTTGAAGACACCTGTCATGGATACCTGTATGAGTGAAGTATATGACTCAGATACCGTTTAATTTCAAATGACCACACCAAAAAACTTCAAATGAAACTCACTGCCATTGAGGTGATTCAAACTCAGCAAACCTAAAAAAAAGTAGAACTATCCTGTAGGGTTTCCAGTCCACTGCTCCCCCACAGCTCCTTCCATGGCCCCTTCAAGATGAAATTGTGCTACTTCAAAAATAGTCTGACTCAAAATGACCCTGTATGGGCTGAGCCCCAGTGGCATAGTGGTTGTGTGTGGGACCGGGGTCCACAGGGTTGGTGGTTCAAATCCAGCAGCAGCTCTCCAGGAGCACGGCTGGGCTTCCTACTCCCACCAAGGCAGTGATGCCCCCCCTTAAAAAAAATGACCCTGTGCACAACAGAAGGAAAGGCTGATACCATTAAGCAATAGTGTCATTCATAGGGTCAAAACAGGGAAAAGAAGGATACAATCAGAATTTGACTCCAAATTAAATTCCTAATATACTTTTCCTGCCCTTCAGCTGCTTTTAAAATCTAAATTATACCTGTATATGATTTAGAAATCAATTAGCATGTTCTTTTTAGGTGTTGTCAAGTCAATTCTGACTCATAGCCACCCTATGTACAACAGTCCCGGGCCATCCTCACAATTGTTCTTACATCTGAGCGCAATGATGAGGGTTGTGGTAGTTACATCATTTCATGTCAACCTGAAGCTGTATAAAAGTGTAGGGGTGGAGTTTAGCCGGTCAATCAGGCCGCAGCCTGATGATGACTCCTTGTGGGTATGCTCTTCTCATAAGAAGGGTCCTGAAAATTTGCCCCACCCTCTCCACCCTCCACTCTCTGCCTTCACCTTTCTGCTGGCTCAACCGAAGACACCACCATAGATCCACATAACTTTGTACCACTGGCCTGTGATCTTCCAGCATTGCACAGGGCTGTGTGAATCTGAGGGACGTATGGACTAGAATTGGATTGGGCAGGTGTGGGAAACAAAACCAGAAAGAGTGGAGGAAGACAAACTCTCAACCTTAATAGAGTCTGGGAGGACAAGGCTCCTGGCGAGGAAACAGTTACGTTTGTGGGTTGGAGATGTGTCCCACTCACATTCTCCTAAGTAAAAGTTATTCACCACGATGTCACCCATAATAGTGCCAACTCTAAGGTGCTGTTTACAAACACATGGTCACTGACTATACTCTTGGAGGTCAACTGCTTGAAGGCTATCTGACTGAAGTTCGGCTGCCATCAAAGGCAATTAGACCCTATTGTCTGTCCCACCCTAAACCCTGCCCCCTCCCTTCTGATAAGGATGATGGATTGTTTCCCTGAAGAAGAGCTCAAAGACATGTAAGGTCAAGCTAGCTCAGACCCAAGATTAGGTTGCTATCTTGATTCTAAAGCCGCCCATCTTGCTACCTGTCTGCCTTCCTGTCACATGTGTGCTTCTAGTGCACCCCCTTCCTGTTGCGTGTACAACCCTAGTTTGTCCCCCTCCTGTTACATGTGTGCCTCTTTTACAACCCCTTCCATTTACTTATGTGCTTATGATAGGTAACCAGTGTAGGGAAAAGGGGGTCCATTATGCCTTGCTTAAAATAAAGCTATGCGCTCAGTTCATGCACACCGCGCATGCTTAAAAATCCAGGTTTCCAGCCAGCAATGCTAAAGTTGGATTGGCTTACCAAGCCAGGTAACTTAAATTCAGCCAATGGGGTTGACCAGGGTCCTTGGGAGAATTAAAAATGCCAAGTTGGTGGCTCGGGCGAGCTTTTAACCCAGTGGCTGCCCTACAATGTAGGACACCAGGTTGTGCCCCGGAGTCGACCACATCTCTCTCAAGCAGTTTTCCTAGCTTGCAGATGGGGGTGAGGGATCTCCTGGGTACCGATGTAAACCTGAAACTTCTTTAACGTTCATAAAACTTGTTTGGCTCACAAGCTAGGTTTTGGCTTAAATTCTTTTTTGCATAGAGCCAAGGACTGTGATATAATTCTATTCCCGAGATATCTTACACTTACTGTGGCCTGCAGCCCAAGATTATATATACTTGTGAGATTACATCAGTCTATGTGTTTGGACCTGAGAGGGGAGCCCTTTCATGTTTTATCTTGTCTGATGTCTCTTTAATTTATCCCCAATTACACAACAAGGCCTTAGACCCATTTGGTTGTGGGGAGGCTGGTCCCCCACAATCTGGGATGTGTTCTTGATAAACAATTACTTCTTGATATGGACTATTTCTTACTCAAATATGAATGTCCCTGGATTTGTTTCTCTGGTCAACCTGGCCTAACACAAGTGTTTTCCTCTTTTTCACTGCCCCTCTATTTTGCCAAGCATGATGCACTTCTCCAGGGCTTGGTCTCACCTGATAATATGTCCAAAGCACCTGAGTGGAAGTCTCAGTATCCTTACTTCTAAAGAACATTCTGGTTGCATCCCTTTCAAGACAGATTTGTTTCTTCTTTTAGCACTCCATGTAATTTGTAATATTTCTTCACCAACACCTTAATTCAAATATATTGATTCTTCTTCAGTCTTCCTTATTTAATGTCCAACTTTAACATGCATAGGAAGTAATTGACAATACCATGGTTTGAGTCAGGTGTGAGAGGTTGAGACGGAGCCGCAGGAAGGAGATAGAGCTCAGTTAGGGATGAAGAGTAAGGTAGGTTTTATTGGAGGTAGGAAAGGACTTTTGGGAAGGGAAGGAACAACAGAGAAAGGGATAGGAGCATCTTAAACTCCTGAGCAGGTTCCGAGGCCAGAGTTGGGCCAGGAAAGCTGCACCTAGCAGTGAGGCAGTGGGCTTGAGCCAAGGACCTATGTACTGATAAGGGAAATGAGGCATTCTGATGTTGCAGTTGCAGAGTCTGAGTCAGGATATGGTTTGTGAGTATATTTTGTCTTTCACAGATTCACTTTATGAAACACTGAGGGGAGAGGCTGTACAGACCTGGCCCTGAGAGATAAGCTGTGTAGGGGCTGTGCCCTTCGGAGAGATAAGTTCTGTGAAATGCCAGAGGAAGGGTTTACAAAGGCAGGTTGTTTATCTCCTTCTTGTGAGGATGGTGCAAAGGGGTGCAAGGGGCTGCCTGGTCCATGGGCTGCCTGGTTCAACCCTGGCCCAAACATCCCAAACGTTTGGTATTAGTGAAAATGGGCATCGTGTTCTGTTCTAAACTACTTCCTGCTGGTATGGGGCAAAGTGGGGAGGATTAAGAGTTGGGAAGTTGGGGGTCCAGGCTGGTTGGCAGCAGACTGTAGGAGTGAAGCAAGAGCTGGTTAAGGGTCAGGTTAGAGATGTTTCTCATTCGTTCCTATAAAAACTTAAACACAGGATTAAAAGTAATAGTACACAGATTATTATTAGAGGATTGATGAGAGGCATAACCCAGGCCATGACAAGATTTTGAAACCACAAGGAAGGGCTGGTGGTATGACTGGTATGGTATGGTTGATTAAATTAGATTTGCTATATATGAACTTGAAGGGGCTTAGGAAAGAGGGAGAGTGAGGAGTGGTGTGGATTTAAGTTAAGGCTAGTGGAAGCAGGTCTTCTTATGACCGGCATAGTTTTATAGTTTGTTTAGACCAATGACTTTTTATAGGGCTGATTTAAAAGTTTAGGTCGAGGTAGTGTCAGCTCCTTCATTACCTATGGGCAAGAGTGACTGTCAGATCCCAGTGACCCTAGGAGTTGAGGTGGGAAAGTTGGTGCGTTCAGGAAGGGAGAATGGTGCAGACATATGTTAGGGTTTTCAGTAAACATAAAGGTGCATTTTTCAGGTGGCTTGGAGACAGTAAAGACAGAACTTGGTGTGAGAGAAGGTCCTGTGGTTTCTGGGTCTTAGGGTTTGGTAAATATAAAGGTGGAGGCTAGAGGAGGGTTTGTTGGAGTTTGTTAAAAGGTTGCTTTGATGAATTGGGGAGAGTTTAGAGGGCTAGCAGGGGTGGCTGATTTGAATTAGGCTGAAGGTGACTTTGTATTTCTGGGTTCTTGGGGAATTATTATTTTGAAGTCCTTCATATTTCTTACACTGTAATCTTTCTTACCATGAAGACATTCACTATTTCTTTCTCATTAACCTCTATCCAAACTCTTTTTCTGATTATTTGCAACCTACTCTGACTTTCTGCAACTTACTGTTTCCATCTAGACTTAAAGGTTCACTGAAAAGAAAATTTTATTAACTAAGTGTTAGCAAAGGATTAAAGATCTGCTGGGAGTCGTTACTGCTGCATTGCATAAAGGTTCCTGTGACCACTTGTAGGGTTTTTTGGGTCAAACTATAAATGGTGGGTAGTGGAGCACAGGCCTAAACAAATAGCAGCAGTATGAGATAATTGTGCTTTGGAGGGGCAGAAAGGTTAAAGGAGTTGGTCTATGTTTGCCTTAGAACTGTTTTTTTTTTTTTTGGCATCACGGCTCTCCGGTGGTGGGAGTAGGTGGCCCAGCCCCACTGCTGGAATTGAACCTCCATCCCAGTGGGCCGCAGTCCGGCGCACAACCACTACGCCACTGGGGCTCAGCCCTAGAACTGTTTTTAAAGGCAAACGAATGCTGGCAAGGTGGGTTAAGGGGGATGGTGAAAAAGACATCATTCAAAGTGGGGTGATTAAGGGTTTGGAGGGATGACCGAAAATTCCTGTAACTGAGACCAGGGAAGGGGAAGTTGGGCCTGAGAAGGAGGAGAGGATTAAGAAGACAGCTCTCTCGCACCCACCAAAAAGGAAACTGGTTTACCTGCTGCCTTGATTGCTACTTTGAGCCTGGCATGGGGGGAGGGTGTCACTGGAGTCTTCTTCTGTAGTCATCAGTGGCCAAGTCGAGCAATGTTAATGGCAGTGGCAGTTCAAGGTTTGGAGGGACTGACCTTCTGTGGTGAGGTGGCTGAGGGGCAGTCACTTCTCCAGTGGCCTTGCTGACTGCATGATGGGCAAGGTTTCCTGGTTGCATTTGAAGCAGGGTCCTGGCGGTGGGTGGTCAGAATCATTGTTGAAGTTGCTGCTTCTTGAAGTCTTCTGACCCCTCCCTCCAAGTGACCCCAGGGTAGAAACCAAGGCTTGGGCTAGCCAGCTTGCTTTTTGGTGGCCTTGGGATTTACGGGCATTGAAAACTTTAAATGCCATATTCACCAGGTCACGGGTAGAGGTCTGAGGGCCATCCTCAGCTTTGTTAAGTTTTTTTTTAACATCAATAGCTGACTGAGTTGTAAAGTGAGTGGCTAAGACAGTGGCTTCTGCCAGAGAGACACAGTTTAATCTAGTAAACTGGGTTAGGGCTTTAGTCAGGCATAGAAAAAAGCTGTGAGACTTTTAACTGGTTGCTGAGTAATTTTTTGTAGCTTGTTGAAATTAACTGCTTTATGAGAGATGATTTGTAAGCCTGAGTAAGATATTGGAACTCCGTAATAAAGGTGGTAGGGTTCAGTAATTGGGGGGCTTGGGAGGCTGTGGGTGTTGACTTAGAGGAAGTGGAGTAGGGAGGGTACAAAATGAGACTCCAGGGAGCCCAACGGGTTTGGCGCTGGGGAGGAGACAGGTATTTGAGGTGCGACTGCACCTTTGGCCTGTGGGGGTTGAGAGGGTAGGAGAGGGAGGTGATGGTGAGGGGGTACCCAGATTATGGCAGCAGCTGAGAAGGAGCCTGAGTAGGCTGTGGATTGAGGGAACCTGGTAGTTTGGGGTTGGGGAAGTTTTGGAGGATCCTGAGCCAGCCAGGACCTGCAGGAGATGCAGGTGGAGGGCGGGGGTGAGGCAGGCAGGAGAGACAGTGCTCCCAGGGAGTCAGAAGGGGGAGACTCCTGTGCCAGGGCAGGAGATAATGGGAGTTTGGAAGAGGCAGCAGGAGGTGATCGGGCAAGGAGGCTCACAGAGAAGGAAGATGAGAGTTGAGAAGGAAAGGACCTGAATGCACTAAACCTCAGACCATCTTTAGGTTTGGTTGTGGCCACACTTGGTTACAGAAGAAGACCAGGCGCTTCAAACATCTGGAGTCAGGCTCAGCCAGCAGGAGAGTCCTGGACTCCCCAAACAGGAGGGTAGAGAGTGAGCTTCCCATGGCGTCTTAAACTGCAGAGGGCACAACCCTGAGGAGAAGGGTGTCTCCTGACCCAGTCTGGTAATCGCGAGACATCTAAGTTAGAGTTAGGGGCTCAGTGGGAGAATCCTGGACTCCCCAAACAAGAGGGTTCCCCGATGTGGGCCCACGACTTCAACTAGTAGATGAAGAACCCAGATGAGTGACAGTAAAAGGCACTCAGGAAGCTATGGGGGGGAGGACCTGGCTTTGTGGCTAGCTGAATAGAGGGCAGTCAGAAGTCTTTGTTCAGAGTTAGAAAAAGAGGAAGGTAAGTCTGAGAGCAGGTACCACAGCGCTGTGGACCTAATCTACACAGATTTGCCAGGCCCAGTGCCAGGAGTCCTGTTAGTAGCAGAAATCCCAGAACACAAACACAGAGACAAAGGGCTGGAGGAGGAAGATACTAACTGGTAGATGTGGTGGATGGCAGCTGTGAGGTCCTAGTTTGAGGAAAGGGAGAAAGATGAGAGAGGGACGCTATACTCAATAGCCATAAAAGTTACTATTTTTACAAATTAAAAAAGGATCACTGCTTTCTCACTGCTCGAGTGGGCGTTTCCAGAAAAGCAGGGAGCAGAGGCCAGAATGAGTCATGTGTTTGTGGATTAGAGTTGGAAGCCTAAGTATGAACTCCTGTTTAGCCTAATGCAGATACTGATGGTTTACATGTAGACCTGTTTTTAGATATAGGTCTATACGTGAGTAGGGAAACACACATATCTCCCTACTATGTATCTGAGGGGGGTCAGAAATCACTACATCTAATAGCAATGAGCACACCTAGCACAGAAGACCTTGGCTTCTAATCCCATTGTCCAATAACTGGAATGAGAGCAACTTGGATAAATGACTGGTTCCAGAAGTAAGGCAAGAAAGCTACAAAATGAGCCTGGAGCATCTTGTAGCCAAACATTAAGGAAAAGCTCTATTCTAGGGGAAAAGAGACCCTAACTTCAAATACATTTAATAGGGACCCCTTTGGCTTAGACAGGATAAAGGCAAGACAAATCTTCCAGATGAGGGAGACCACCAACTTGAGGCCATAGTATTATCCAAAGGATTCACAGCCACATCTAAATTATAAAGCAAGGAAATTTGTCTCAAAATCCTGATGGGCAGCAGATCAGTTCATCACAGTTCCAGATGGGGATATGTACACTACTGTAGACCGTGTTAGAGCTTAAAGTCTGAGCACTAGGTTTGGGGGACAGTACCGTTATAGTGACAATCCAAATTCATTTTTGAGTCTCCATATGGATTCAGTCTCCACTGACTCCTTTCCTATCATTAACCTACATGGTGAATAGCTTTGTCATCAGGCAGAGTGTATTAGAAAGTGGTTTGCTATCCCTCTCACAGCCAGTCCAGAAAGCGGAAGCCAACCCTTTAGGGACTTGCCTGGGTGTGCCCTTGATGGGACATGGGTACTAGAATTGACAGGTTGGTGAGTCATATTCTGCATCATCTACACCTTGTTTGGAAGGCCCCGAATCAATCTGGTAAACTCTTCTACCAAGTCCAGTGTCCCAGTCATGGAGCCAGGCCCACATCTATAGTCCCGCCTGCAATGGTGATATACTCACCTGCTGCCAATCGTGCTTTTGTGACAATACCCCACGTGTTCCCATCACCTATTTAAGTGGTCAGTTTTCTGTAAATCATTGGATGCCATCATGACCTCATGCCGATGATCTCTCTTAAATGATCTTTGCTTGGTGTTATCTTTGTTTTGTGTAAAACTTAACCAAAGGGTCTCCATAAATTATCTTAAAAAAACATTTAAAGCAGTGGTTCTCAACCTTCCTAATGCCACGACCCTTTAAAACAGTTCTTCATGTTGTGGTGAACCCCAACCATAAAATTATTTTTGTTGCTACATCATAACCATAATTTTGCTACTGTTATGAATCATAATATAAATATCTGATATATAGGATGTATTTTCATTGTTACAAATGGAACATAATTCAAGCATGGTGATTCATCAAAAAATATGAAATTATATATTGTGAAATATTTATTTCTAATTACAAATAAATGAAATTTTGTCTTGAAGTATGGTGTAGCATGGGTAACAGTCTTAACATAACAATAGTAAACTACATCGCTACATTTTGGGACAGTATGCATAAAAAGTCAACATCAGTGCAAAAGTTGAGGTAGCTTCTTTCTCACCAGATAAGAAGTTCTTGGGGCAACCTTTGTAAGAGCACAACAAAGATCATCTTCCATAACAAGTCTACTTCTGTATTTTTATTTTTATTTATTTTACTTGTTTTTGTGTGTGGGCATCACTGCCTCTGGTGGTTGTGGGCGCTACCCAGTGCCGCTCCTGAGAGCCGCCGCTGGATTTGAACCTCTAAGCCCTCGGGCTGCAGTTCCGCACTCAACCACTTATGCCACCGGGGCTCAGCCCCTACTTCTGTATTTAGACTTGTTGGAAATGGAAGAGGAAGACGCAACACAGTCTCAGACAGGACAGGATATGACTGCAAATGTTGACCCAGAATTAACAGCATCGCTGTTAGTAAGTTTGATGAACTCCTCTTGTGCTGCTGTCAGGAACTTCATCAACTTTTACTGTGAATGGGCTCCTAGCAAGTGCAAATGGGTGTTAGATAGATTTGGAAAGTACAATGAAATTTCACCCACATGCATGTGCATGTGTTTTTTCACAGAAATTATCATTGCAATCCTTTTGTCTGATTCAATGTTATGTTCCTAAAAGAAAGCAGATAAGGTAGATAGTATGTAAACTTTATTTTCATTCATTCTTTTTTTTTTTACAAAGCTGAAGCTTCATTTGGAATGGTCAGATCTTTTCAGACAAATTGTGGCATGTTGCATTTGGTCCTTGCAGTGATCAATTTAATTCATTCAAGATGGCAAAGATGTCAACCAAGTAAGTTATATTCTGTAGTTCACTTTTATTGATGAAAAGTGCTTTAAACTATGGCATTGCTTTCTGATTAAAAAATGTTTTCATTTCATCACGAAGATCAAAAACATGTTTTAAAACTTTTCCTCTGGACAACCATCTCACTTCAGTGTGAAATAGCAGAGCATTGTTTGCATCCAACTCATTGCACAGTTGTGAACACAATCAACTATTTAAATTGCTTGCCATAAATTGACAGAATTTATGATGCTTTTCATTACTTCTTGTAACTCTTTTGGTAGTTTCTTCATTGCTAATATTTGCTGAGTTTTGATGACTTTTGATCATTCAGTACCAATTGTTGAAATCCAGATTGACATCCTAGCATAGTTGAAGCACCATCTGTGCAATCACACAAACCTTTTCCCAAGGGATCTTATGCTTTTGCAGAAATGAACTGTGTCAAGTACATACGTGCAATTATTGTCATTTCAAGAGGTTTGCAAAAAAGAGACTCATTTCTAAAGTCACTGTCATTAATATACCTCACATAAACCACTAACTGTAAACAGTTTGCAACATCTGTAGATTCATCAAGCCAGATGCTAACTATTGGAAGTGGAACAGATTTAATTTCCTGGATTACCTGATCAAGAATATCAGCAGACATGTCATCTATTCTTCTGTGGACAGTGTCATTAGATAAGGAAATTGCCCTCAATTTCATACCAAATTTGTCTTTGATCATAACTCAAACAATGTGTTTGGCCACTGGCAACAGTAAATCCAGCAATGGTGTGACGTTTCATAGCTTTGGTGATTCTGAGGGTCACCAAATGTGAAGTTTCAATGGCTGCTACATTTTGTTTGTGGTACTTGCCACTATTGTCAAATCTGTTTTTCTTGAGTCCATCAGCTTTGCTTCTGAAAGAGTTGATGTTCTTGCTGACACAGCTCAGAAACTTGCTATCAAAATGGCACTTTAGTTTGGCTTCATAGACTTGCCAGATAGAACTTCACAACATATAACACATTGTGAATTCTCAACTCCTGCTCTAATTATTGAGGTAAAACCATACTATAAAAAAAATCTTCACTATATTTCTTAACATTCTTCTCTACACCATCCATTTTAGTGGGATGGTTTGCTAATGAAAATAATATATAACAATAACTTTAATTATACAAAAGACGATACATGGCATAGTTCAGTCAAGACAGTTCATTAAAGTTTCCTATGATTTACCATTGTCTGTTGTTGTTTTTTTACATACCTGTTACTATCATAAGAGGGCAGTATTCATATCCACCACAGCTGAATAGCCAGATTAGCATCCAGCTTAAGTCCCATGATATATATATATATATATATATACACTTTTACAGTACTTGATTTTACAGTACATGATTTTACATTTATCCAGTGATTGTAATTCATGAATGTCAATTTATCCCCAATACTGCTGCTTTCAAAACAGTAGCTACTTTTAACAGAGTAGCTGCTTTCAACAAAGCAACTGTTGTCTACACAGTAGTTGCTTTCTACACAGTAGCTACTCACTACACATGTGTGACTGGTCCGCAAAAGTACATTAACCCTGTCACATATACTTGTATTTGTATGGGGGTGTATGTGACGGGGTTGGCATGATGATGTCAGCACTTGCTGCGTACTCATATGTGGGCGTATAGGTAGACCTGCATATAGGTAGACCTGCCTGGAGAGGAAGAGAGGAGCGGTGTCTCAGTTCCTAAGACCATTGGAAACATGTGTTTTCCGATGGCGTTAGGCGAGTCTTGTGAAAGAGGCATCCGACCCCCAAAGGGGTTGCAACCCACAAGTTGATGACTGCTGATTTAAAGACTCCTCTTTCCCCTACAACAAGACTAAAACCTCACAAGATTGGTTCTGGACCCCCTCTGACCATTTTGGTAAAGATATTACTCAGGACCATTCAATCTCAGTACCTTAATTTCCAAGAAGGCTAGGTCCAAGTCCTTGAGAATGACACTGTCCCTTCCTGGGTTGGCCAGAGGATGAATAACTAGGTGCTTTCAAACACATGTTGCCTAAAGGCAAAGATTTTTACAATGCTAGTCAGTTGTCAGAAAGAACTCCTGGAGGCTGGATTTCTGTGGAGACTCACAAAGGACTTAGGGCTCCTGCATAGCTCTTGCTTAGGATTCAGATTCTCAACATGCACCTGCAATGATGGGAGTATGTCAAAAGGACACAAGTCAACTGAGGGAGTTCCCAAGGAAATGCCAAACACTTTGAGCAACAAAATATAGTAGTGTCAAATTTTAATCCAAAACATAGAATAAATATCCATGAGTCTATTCTGATATGAATGGACAAATGGATAAATAGGGAGAAGAGACAAATCTCTCCTGCAGATTGTGTTAGTCTCGGTAAACTATAGAAACAAAAACATAGACACACATATGGATATAAGGAAAAGGTTTATAAACAAGAGGAATGGGACATTGAGAAAGCATCCCAGCCCAGTCCAGTTCAAAGTCATAAGTCCGATAGTAGCCCATATCCTGAATACCAGTCTATAAAGTCTCCTTCCGACTCATGAAGTCACAGGCCAGTGGGTGCAGAGTCCCGGCGCTGGCAGGGGTCTCCCCATGGCTTCTTGCTTCCAGGGCTCAGGGTCCATCAACAGCATCCAGTGGTGGTAGAAGGAATTCAGCACTGGCAGAGGTCTCCACGTGGCTTCTCCAGCTTCAGAGGTCTGGTTCCATCAGGGTAAGGCCGCAAGCCTTCTCCTCTGGCTCCTTTAGCTCCTCGATGCTGCCATCTAGTCTTGTCCATAGTTCGTTGTCTCTGAGACTAACTCCCAACAACTGGGGAGACAACTTCTCATCTCCATGAGGGAAAAATCGCAGATTTCCCAGAAGTCTCAGGAGAAAGCCATGCCCACACGGAGGCCTCATTGGCTACTCAATGTCTATCTCCAGATTAACAGGTCAGACTCCACCCTGCCATCTCAATCATGAAATTAACATAAGCACATGACCACCATATCTATGAATTCCAAATAACTATGTAGATACACTTTCCTCAGAAAGAGTATAACTCCCCACTCCCCAAGTGTGGGTTGTACATAGTGACTTCAGGTCAGTATGGAAAGGGGGAGATACAGAATAAGTTCACAGTAGAGAAACTTTACACATAGTATGTCATCCAGGTGATCAAGGTCAACATCAATAGTGGGAAGTCATGTTGACCTTTGGTAGGCTGTGATGAAAACGGCACTCTCCTCTGTATTCTACCCCTCTCTTGCTCTTTCTCACTCTCACACACAAATCACAATCCCCATCTAAGCATAAAAATAATATCAGACAAATCCCAATGGGAGGACATTGTGCAAAAACCTTCCCAGATTCCCTCAAAACAGCCATCAAAGAACCCCTGAGAAACTGCAAACAAAAAGAGTCTAAGGAGACATGAGCATAATGGGGTATCCTGCATGGGATCCTGGACCAGAAAAGTGATGTGAGGTAAAAACTAAGGAAATATTAGTAAATATGGCCACTCATTAATACTAGTAATACAATAGTGGTAACACATGTATTATACTAATTTAAGATGTTAATATGGGAAACTGGGTGCTGGGTAGAATTGGACTACCTTTGCAAGTATGCTGTAAATCTAAAGCTGTTGTGAAATTTAAAATGCATGTAAAAAATTTTTTTTATAAAATAGGCTCACACTGATTAGGTGACTAGCCTCATTCTGGATGAGATTGGGATCTAGGTCATTTGAATCTACTATTTTTCAATATTCTGGCTCTCTCAACCCTTTCACATGAAAGGCAGACTGGGGGCGGATTAGGGGTGGAAAAGTGATAGTGTAGGATGAGAGAAGTATTATAAGAATTATGATTGGGCTGAGCCCCGGTGGCATAGTGGTTGTGCACGGGACTGCGGCCCACTGGGACGGAGGTTCAATTCCAGCAGTGGGGCTGGGCCTCCTACTCCCACCACCGGAGAGCAATAATGCCAAAAAAAAAAAAACAAACAGAATTATGATTAGGCAGTTTAAAGCCTGAGAAGTAACTTGTAGCTGAAGGTGGTCTGGATTTGGGACAGAATGTGGTTCATGTTCCAGAAAACAAAAACAAAAGCTGATGGAAAAAATCAAGCATGTCGATAAGAGGCAGGCTGAACAGTAGGGGATTGGGATAGAGGAAGATTTCTGATGGTGTCGATATTAAACCCACCAACCGATCTGTGGGAGAAAGAGGAGGCTGTCTGCTCTTGTAAAGGTTTACACCTTCAAACACCCACAAAAGCAGTTCAACTCTGTCCCATCGAGTCACTAAGAATCAGAATGGATTCCATGGCACTGGATTTATTTTAGTTTGGGGACCAAGCTAGAATTTGAGAGAACAAAGGTGCCAGAGACCGTCATAGGCAAGAAGAGATTAGACTCCGGAATTAGAATAGTGGGTAAGAGGAGTGAACAAAATAGCAATGGTAGTAATCTATATTCATGATCAGTGTAGTAAAATTTACATTAATTTTTTTTCATATATAATCTCACTTGATACTGAATGAGATATTCTTATCTATTTCATTACTTTTATCCTTCTTGCTTAAAAGGGATTGAAAATATGACCAGGTCTAAATTCACAGGGAACAGAGAACGAAGATGACTGCCTGGAATTGGGGAGTGAAGCCTTTCCTGCTGCCTGCCTTCTGTCTTTCATGCCTTTGAGGTTAGCCTTACTCTGTTCTTGACTTGCTTTTCTGCATCACAGCTTAGTTCCTTCATGTCCTTTCTTCACATGTCCTTTGATCATAAATGGCTTCCCATCCTACTACAGCTTAGAGCTTTTCTTTTCTTTTTTTCCAATGGTTTTATTGGGGGCTCTTACAGTTCTTAGAACATCATTTGTATCAAGCATTTTTGTACATGTTGCCATATTCATTTCCAAGTATTTTCTGCATGCACCCTTGGTATAAGTTCCTCTTTCCCCCTCCTTTTTTTTTATAAATGATTTTATTGGGAGCTCATACAACCCCCATCATGATCAATGCATACATCAGTTGTATGCAAGCCACATTTGCACACTTGTTGCCATCATCACTCTGAAAGCATCTTCCCTCCACTTAGGCCCCGAGTACCAGTTCCCCATACTTCCTTTCCCTCTCCCACCCTCTCCCCCATGAATCCTTAATATTTTATAAATTGTTATTACTTTTTCATATTGTACACTGTCCAATGTGTCCCTTTGCTCACTTCCCTGATGTCCGTACCCCAGAGAGGTTATATGTAGATTCCTGAAATTGGTTCCCCCTTTCCACCATCCCGCCACCCTCCAAGTATCATCACTCCCACTACTAGTCCTGAGGGATCATTTATCCTAAATTCCTCATGTTTACGATTCCAGTGGACTTGGATCTTTTCATTGAACCATGTGAGGTCACCTATACCCAGTACCCAAGTCCTCTGAAAGACATAAACTGTTGGAATCTATAAATGCCAACTAATGTGTGGAGGAGGCAAGCCAGTCTGGGTGCAGTATGGCATCAATGAAACGTGCAACTTTCCTCTAGTTCTTTAATGTTTCCTCACTGCCCACAATCATGACCCCAATTTTACCTTACAAATCTAGCTACACCAGAGCATGTACATGCTGGAAACGCAGGGAATTCAGGACAGATAAACCCCTCAGGACCAATATTGAGAGTAGCCCTACCAGGAGGGTTAGGAGATGGTGTGGGGAAAAAGGGGGAACTGATCACAATGACCTACATATAATCCCCTGTCAGGGGGATGGATAACAGAAAAGTGGGTAGAGGGAGACACTGGTCAGTGTAAGACATGACAATTTTTAAAATAAATTATCAAGGGTTCATGAGGGAGGGAGGATGAAAAATGAGAAGCTGATACCAAGGGCTCATGTAGAAAGAAAATATTTTGAAAATGATGATGACAACAAATGTACATATGTGCTTCGCACAATGTATGTATGTATGGATCGTGATAAGATAAAGTACTAAGAGTCAAAAGAAGGTTGAACATGATAGTGGGACGGGAGGAAATCAAATGAAATAGAGGAAAGCACTCGGAGGCAAAAGACAGTTATAAAGGAATAAATATAGGCATGCATGTATGAAAATATATATAATGATAAGTACATATAGCATTGAATGTGTACCCAAGTACTCCCTCTAATGCAAGAACTCGTTCTAATAACCTGGCATTCTGTGATGCTCATGCTCACTGAAATAAAAATGGGTGCATAAGCAAATGTGATGAAGAAAGCTGATGGTGCCTGGCTATTAAAAGGAATAGCATCTACAGTCTTAAAGGCTTGGAGTTAATCAAGCAGCCATCTATCAGGGAAGCAACAAAGGCCACCCACATGGAAGAAGCACACCAGCCTGTGTTATCACAAGGTGTCAATGAGATCAGGTATTAGACATCAGAACACCCCCAAATAAACAAATATATCCACGCAAATGATGGGGATCAGAATGGTGATGCAAAGCCCATCTGTGGACAATTGGCCATTCCCTCACAGAAAGATCACAAGCAAGGAATAAGTCAACCAGGGTGCAGCATATGTCTAATGCAATTATTATCTTAGGTGTTGGTACATAATAGGTCCTCGATTTTTTTTTAATGTCAAATTGAATAAAGAAAGGTCACCCAAATAAAATATTCTGGTATTCCCACATTCTGTCTTCTTCCCAGTGCAGTTTTTCTCCATTGCACTTGTCACCTTCGCCTTTTCTGTCCGAGCTCAGGGGTTTTTCCTGCTATGTTTACTCATGATTGTCCAGCTTGTAGGATAATATCTGGAACATCACAGGTACTCAAATATTTCTTGGGAAAAGTAATACCCATAAATACTTCAGGGGAGGGGAGGGATTTTTTACTGTAACACTGATTGAGTTCAAGAACAACATGCATGAAATAGTTTCTAACTCTGAGGGAATCATTGAGAACTTTATGACTTTTAAAACAAAATTCAGTCTCCGTGGTAACAGGGAAATCTTAGATCTGGGGAAGTTGTAGCCTTGCTGGTTGCCACTCTTTCCTAACGACAGGCCGTGTGTAAGGCCGACGAGACTGTGCATCGGGTCCTTTCTCCTCTCCTGGCTCTTCAGTCAGTTGGGCAGAAGGCAAGCAACGAGCCCTGGCGGGTTGTGGGTTCTTTGTGGGGCTGCTAACTACAAGTTCAGGTGTTCATAAGCACCCAGACACCAGCCGCTCTGCGGGGAAGACTGAGGCTCTCTCTCCTGGGAGGCCACCAGAGGAACTCTCCTATGGGCGCAGTCACCAGACGTCCCACTTGTTAACAATCTAACAACATCCCACGGTGTTTTAAAATTAAAATATATTACAATACTATTTTTGCATTCTATGAAAATTTTTGTTGCTCCATATAGACCAAATTGTTAATCAAGACACACACACACACACACACTCAATGGTGTCCCGCTTAAAATCTGGTCACTTTACATACGGGGTTGCTACAAGTTAGAATTGACTTGATGGCAGGGAATTTTGACTTCTGAATGAAGTAAGACAAGGTCAGGTCAAAGGTAGAAAGAAGCCTTTCCTTCTCATTCCTATTACTACCTTTTATTAAAGATCCAAATATTTGAGTGGTTGTATATATATATATACATATATCAGTATAGTTTTTTTGGGGGCATCACTGCTCTCCAGTGGTGGGAGTAGGAGGCCCAGCCCCACTGCTGGAATCGAACCTCCGTCCCAGTGGGCCGCAGTCCCGCGCACAACCACTACGCCACCGGGGCTCAGCCTATCAGTATAGATTACGTTCCTTGTCCTCCCTATAATTAAAAATAAAAAGTATCCATACTCCTTTCCTTCCTTTTAATACTCATGGATTCTCTAACAGGAAGTGGGTATACAAAGGGTGATAAAGCAGAATTACACAAGGCATAAAGACATTGCAAGACTGCTAAATGAACCCAGGGCCCTTCCTGTGGGCTGCTCCTAACTGCACAATGTGTTTTCTCTTTGTGGATGAAGAAAAGTGGAGGTGGGGTGGGCAGAAAGGGGAAAGACTTAGGAACGCTGTAGGCACCTGGCTGGCAGATTCCCTGGGTGGCACCAACCGTTTAGCGCTGGGCTACTAATGGAAAGGGTGGTGGTTCAAACACACCCACGGGCACCTCTGAAGCCACACTTGTTGAATTGCTTCTCAAAGTAGATCTTTGAGAGGATTGTGGACCTGGGAGCAAGAAGAGGCATGGCCTGAGTAAGAACCTGCTCCACATCAACCCTTTAGTCAATGGCGTTCCTTCACCTGCACAGGCAGACTGGAGCACACATGAAGCCAGGAGTCCTGGGCCCAAGAGAGCATCATGATGTATACTGTCCCTGGGAGACCACATTCCCATGCTTGGTAGTCATGGGAGGGTCACTTCTCAGATTTCATTGCTTTTTTGATAGATTTAAATGACAGGTATAAGTATAAGCTTATAGACCATCATACCTATCCAATCTATATGCTAAGCAAGGAATCAGAGAACCTGGATTATATGAAGAAATGTGGTGGGCTGACCCCTGGTGCTGTAGTGGTTGTGCGTGGGACTGCGGCCCCCTGGGATGGAGGTTCAATTCCAGCTCCATGGAGCAAAGGCTGGGCCTCCTACTCCCACCACCTGAGGGCAGTGATGCTCCAAAACAAAAAACAAAACAAAGAAATGTGGCATCAGGATTGGGGGAAAGCTTATTAACAATCTTCAATATGCAGATGATACAACCTTGCTTGTTGAAAGTGAGGAGAGAGGGCCTGAAGCACTTGATGAAGATCAAGGACTGCAGCTTCAGTATAGACTACGCTTCAATGTCAAGAAGATCAAAATACTTAAAATTGAATCAATAGGTAACATCATGATAAATGGAGAAAAGGTGAAGTTGTCAAGGGTTTTGTCTTGTTTGATTCCACTATCAACGCTCCTGGAAGCAGCAAGCAAGGGAGTAGGTGTTGACTAAGGAAGACCAAAGAAGAATCAATGGATTTGACTTGTGCTGGAGTAGAATCTTAAACGTACAGGGATGGCCAGAGTATTCCTTAATGGTTAGGATGGCGAAACTTTGATATATTTTGGACATGTTGTCAGGAGAAACCAGTTCCTGGAGAAGGACATCATGCCAATAAAGTAGAGGGGCAGCAAAAAACGAGGAAGGCCTTTAAGGAGATGGATTGACAGAGTGGCTGCAACAATGGGGTTAAGCATTGGCACAATTATGAGGATGGCAGAGAACTGGGAAGTGTTTCTTCCTTTTGTGCGTAGGGTGGCGTTATGGGTCGAACCGACTCGACGCCACCCAACAGCGAGAACAATAGACCTTCCTCAAAAGTCATTTGCAGGGCTGAGCCTCGGTGGCTGTAGTGGTTGTGCACCAGACTGTGGCCCACTGAGATGGAGGTTCAATTCCAGCAGTGGGGCAGTGGGGCTGGGCCTCCTACTCCCACCGCCGGAAAGCAGTGATCGCCCCCCCCCACCCCCCACCCCCCAAAAAATGCGGATTTAAAGCGGCATCCTAGATCAGGGCAGGACCAGATAGCTGGGACAGCTGAGTCGCACCTCAGCGGTGCACAAGCCCAAGAAAGTGGCAGGCGCTGGGGGTGCAATCAGGCACGGAGTTTCAAAGCTCAAGGAAATGTCTAGAGCTTAGACCAGGGCCTTGTACTCTTGACAGTAAAGGAACTTGGTGCAGACGCTTGGTGACCCGTTAGTGCCAATTCCCTGAAGCAGCTCCGAGCTGCTACCCAGGCTCTCCCGGGGTGTTTGCAAACTTCTTACTTATGGCCTTTTGTGAAGCTTTCCCCCCAGTCCTCTCCTTAGAAACGCGTGCAGGCTCCTGGCCATTTACCTGGACACACTCCGTGACACCGGGACGTGGGCACGGGCCAGGGCTCGACAGGGGTGGGGGACGGCCTGGGGTCGGTTTCTGGGTCTTCGCGGCGGGCCCATGATGCTGGGCGCTCGCCGCCGATGGGCGGCAGCGTGAGCCTGGGAGAGGCGCGAGCCGCCGCGGTGGCAGCGCTCAAGCGCAGCCTCCTCCCGCTCCCACAATGCACAGGGCGGCGGCTGCGGCGGCGGCAGGGACAGCATCTGGGGCCGGCCAGGTGGCTGCAGCGGCGGCGGAGACTCGGGGCGCGCGGAGGGCTCGCGGCGGCGAGCAGGGGTGATGGCGCGGCTCCCGCGGGCCGCCGGCGCCTGAGCCGCCCCGCCCCGCCCCGCCCCGCCGGCCCGCGCGGCCCGCCCTGCCCTGCCCGCCCGGCCCTGCCTGGCTTTCCGCGCCGCTGCCTGGCCGCTTCGGAGTCGGCGGCGAACGCGGGCCGCCGCCTAGGCGAGGTGCGGCCTCGGCATCAGGGGGCGTCGGCGCAGTGGGGTCCGCGCCATGGCCGCCTCGGAGCTCTACACAAAGGTGAGGCCCCGGGGCCCGCGCGATGGGGCAGGGGCCGCGCCCGCTGCTGTCAGCCTCGGCCGAGAGGGGCGAGCGCGCCGGGCTCCATCGCGTCGTGTCCTTTTCAAACCCCGGGCCCGGCCCGCCTGTCCCCGGCAGAGGCGCCTCCTCTTTCCGGAAAGGATGCCTTCAGCGGCCGACGGAGGCTGGCCCAGGGGCTGCCCCGCTTCTCGGTTGGGCGCAGAGCGCGTATTCGGGTGGAGAGGGGGCCCAAGTGGCTTTTTCTTTGGGGGCGGGGGTGGGGGTTGGGGTAGGACGGACCCGCCAGGTTTAGGGAAAAATCCGGGCTCGAGGAAAATGGGAAGATGCCTTCTCTTGTAGGTCTGATGGCCCCTCCCTTGGGGGCAGGTGCTTAAAATAGCGTCTGGTGTCACTTTGCGACCGCACTGGTACCCTACGGCAGATCATCTGCCTCCGAGGTTATCTGGGACCCGGCAAACGGTGGTCAGGCGATTTTCACGCTCAGCTGCGGGATTTCAGAATGTTGCCGAGGACGGCGAGCCTCTGGGGAAGATGCAGCCCCGATCTATGGGAGCTGACGCGCCCGCTGGGATGGCCGGCTACTCATTTGTCGCTGGGAGTTTGCAACCTGCATGGAAACCCCTTAACGCCCCATTGAGGGCCCCTTGTCCTCACCATCCGTTGTGCGAGAGACTCTGCCTTCTGGGTTTAGTTCAAAAGTGATAACCTCTCCACCCCCCTCCCTCCTTTTTAGCTGACCCCAGCATTTTCTGGAGCTTGTCATCTTTGATTGGTTGTCATGTGGAGAACGTTCCCTTTGCAAAGTGTTCTGAAAATTTGGCTCGGGCAATACGTGGTGCCCATTGTGTTTGTAATCATGTCATTTAATGCTATAACTCATGTATGTTTTGCCAGCTATCCTATAGGGTAGCTATGAGTCATAATTGCATCCAACTCGGTTTTTTTTTTTTAAGAATTATAGTTAACAGAAACGTCTTAACTTTTAAAGTTCATATTTGCAGCAGTATTTAAATTTAAAGGCCCTAGAATCATTGTTTCCAAATTGACCCAACCCAAGTTGGTGTGTTACAGAGGAAAGAGGTTCCATTCAGGCTTGAGAAGACCCAATTCTAGGCAGGGCCTTTCCACTTACTAATTGTGTGACCTTGGGCAAGTCACTTAATTTCTCTGTGCTTCATTTCCTCCTCTGAAAATGGAGTTAATTTATACCTGCCCTGCTTCCTTACAAGGTTCTTGTGAGGATTAGACTTAATAATAGCTGTGAAAGTTTTTGGGAACCTGTAAATTGGTCTACAAATAGGAGGTATGTGGTTAATTTCTTCAAGCATGAAACATCCCTTGCGATCCCTTTCTTTCTAGCACCAGATTTAAAAGGCCACTTCTCTTTAAATCTGGTCATGTCTTTAGGTATTGTAGATCTCTAATGTGTAAATGCAATAGGAAATCGATTAAAAGTTATATTAGTAGCAAACATTGATCATGCTATAAATCGGGAACTAAGTATTATGCAAGCATTAACTCATTTAATCTTCATAATGAGCATACGAGGTAGGTACCAAGAAATAGCAGAGTTCTTTTCCAGTGATGACATCAGTTTGTAACCAAGCCTTAGTCACTTGGTGCCGTTTCCCTGTGCTGAGAGGGGGCCCTCATCCAGAGGTCCATCCCTGAGCGACTTGACTGAAAGTGCCACTTTGCTAAAGTCTGACTGGGCAATATGTTGTTGCAGGGTTTTGGACCTGCCCTTCCTGAACTCCTTCAGCCCCAACATCATTTGGAAGGAAAAAATTAAAAATATATTGTGATTTTTCATTTTAGGACATGGGGCTTTGGTCACGCTTCATTGCAGTCCTTTTTAGTGATTTTTAGTGGACAGGAGCCCAGGTTGTGTAGTGGTTATGTCTTGTGCTATGATCCATGTGGTCAGCAGATTGAAAACCACCACAGCTCCTCAGGTGTAAGATTGGGCTTTCTATAGGGTATTATCGTGATTAAGTATTAATTCAATGGCAGTGAGTTTGGTTTCTTTCGGGGGGTATAAAGACAGACTGGTTTATTTAATATTATTTTTATTTGGGAAGTGTTTGTCGGGTAGCTTCTATCCATTCATGCAGTTAGCAACTAGTTAGACACTGATGGGCATATATTTTACATAGACACAGCACTTCCATATTCAAAGCACTTCCTGACAATTTGGATATAGCCATTGGGGCCTCTGTGTGGGTATGGCCCTCTCCTGAGGATTCTGGGAAGTACTGTAGTTCCTCTTTGGAGACGGGAGACATCCTCTCTCTCTACTCACTCCCCGACAGACTTTTCTGAGGAGAAGCCACAGGAAACTACCCTGAGGCATTCAGAGTTTCAGAGCTGAAGGAACCACGTGAAGACCCCTGCCAACACTGAGATGCTCACAGTGCAACTGGAGCCATAAGACTTCCAACCCACTGGCCTGTGATCTTCTTATATTCGATGCCATTGTGTATGTTTATTGGGTTTGAAGAGGACTTTATAGATTGGTATTGGACATATGGGCTAGTATCAGACTTACAGATTGGATCTAGACTGGGCTGGGATGTTTTCCCAATATTCAACTGCTCTTGTGTATAAACCTTTCGTATGCACATACATGTGTTTATGAATTTGTTTCTACTCAGACTAGCATAGTGTGTGTGTATTTGTTTCAAGGAAATGGTTTAATGTGTTTTTAGAGATGTGCAAGTCCCAAATTCCAAATTTGTGGGTCAGATGTCAGGCTGGAGACTTTTCCTACTTCATGTAATTGCAGGGGCTGACTAATCCATGGTCTGCATATCAGACCACAGCTTGTTGGTTCACAGGGCTTTGGAAGCTGTTGAAGCTCAAGAGGAACAGATTAGAAAGCAGGCAATTGGCTTATAGGGCTGCAGAAGCTGGCAAATTCCAGAACCAGCAGGTCAGATGGCAGGCTGCTAGCTCAAGTCCAAAGGTTACATGATGATAAGATTCAGAGTAAGAGAAAACTTTGCTAGATTATCTAGTATATATTGGGTGCAGTCACCCCTTTGAGAAAACTTGCTTTGCACCACATTAGAGCAATGACCTGAATAAGGATGCCACTTCAGTAAAGATGGTGAGACTCAAGGCACACCTCACCCCAGTCCTCTTTCTTTAATATATAGAGAGGCTAGTATTGATAACAGAAAAGAGCAAAGCGCTACATAGTGGCACAAAGTGGAGGACAGCTGCACCAGCTCACAAAAATGGAGGATATAGGCTGAGCCCCGGTGGCATAGTGGTTGTGCGCGGGACTGCGGCCCACTGTGTTGGAGGTTCAAATCCAGCAGCAAGGCTGGGCCTCCTACTCCCACCACCAGAGGGTAGTGATGCCCCCCCCCAAAAAAATGGAGGATACATGCATAATATTAGAATTCATGGCCTTGCCAAGTTGAGACATAACATTAACCATGATAGGTAATGATTATTAGAGGAAGAGCGACATCATTAGAAATAATATCAGTGGATAAATACAAGGATCTTTCCTTTGGAGAGTATTATAGGAAAGGAAGTTTTGGGGTGGGTAACAAGAAAAGATGAATTAGTAGCATGCTGTAATTATGGCATACCACATTGTGGTTAAATCTGAGAAGTGCCCTTTAAAAAAATGCCATCTAGTGCTTATAGGCAGATTGTAATGTGTGATAGACATCAGCATTTACTGGATTGAAGGGCCCAGACATTGCTCAATTTCTTCTTTTTCATAGAAAGATAATGGTTTTCTTACAGTAATTTAGCAGGGTTCCCGTTTTGTCAAAAGTTTCCAGCTGAATAAACATTTTTAAGGCTTGTGGGACATAACGTTCCTGGAAACTAACATTTTGGTTGAAATATGCTTGTTGATTTTTAAAAGAACCCCCTTTATTGAGATATCATTTACACACCACAGAGTTTCACTGATTTTTAAGCACATAATTCAATGATGTTAGTACATTCATAGAGTTCTATGTTGACATATTTTTTAAATTAATTCTTTTATTGGGGAGCTCTTACAAATCTTATAACAATCTGTAATTTGATTATATTAAGCACATTTGTACACATGTTGCCATCATCTTTTCCAAAATATTTTCTCTCTACTTGAGCCCTTGGTATCAGCTCTGCTTTTTTCTCCCTCCCTTGCCCACCCTTTCACCTTTCCACTCCTGTGAATCCTTGATCAGTTATGATATTATTATTGTTTATTAATATTTCCTCTTATTCGCCAAAGAATTGAAGGTCAGTTGTGATAGTTCTTTGTATTTGAAAATACTTGTTAGTCTTGACTTACTAGTGGATCTCAGTGTCCTAATGTTGTCCATAGATGCTTTCAGCAACCAGAGCAGTCAGCATTCATGGAGCAGAACTGATCGATTACATGTCAAAGCTCACCAGCAGTCATAGCTGGCCGTGCTCACAGGAGCTTTTCCAAATGGCCAGAAGTGCTTGAAGTCGAATCTAAATCCCTACATTCATGAAGTCGTGTAAATGTTCCTACATAAAACAGCTATTTAGATCCAGTAGGTTGTGTGTCTGTAATCTCCCTTTCCATTCTCTTCCATCATAAAAACTGAAAACATTTGGTCTGGTTGATGTCCCTGCACCCCCCCACCCCCCATCACTCCCACCTCTGAGATAATTCCAGTTTAATAGCCTGTGTTGTCCTTTCAAACCATCAGTGGGCTAGGAATTTTAATATTTTGATGTCCGGACTATATATTATAGAGCAGCAATTCTCAACCTATGGGTTAAGCGGCCCTTTCACAGAGGTTGCCCGATTCATAACTATCAAAATTACAGATATGAAGTAGCAAAGAAGATAATTTTATGCTTGGGAATCATCACACCATGAGGAACTGTATTAAAGAGTCAGCATCAGGAAGGTTGAGAACCACTGTTTTAGAATGTTGTGAACATCTTAAAGCAGGCAGGAATTGCATCTTTGCTCACATGGTGTGACCTACAGTTTGACAAGTACCTCTGCTGTTCTCAAATCTCCACTTATATTTACTCCCCAACTCCCTGGGTCTGTTAATGGCACTGCTACATCCCTAGTCTCTGATGTAGAGGCCTTAGTTTCCTTTCATTTGTTGCTTACATTCTCCTTCTTCACACCAGTTGTCACCTCACTTGACAGCCAGCATACTCTTCAGATTGTGAACTGCCTCTAGCCCTTGTTTCCCTGTTTTATAGCTTGTACTTGTTTTTTTTTTTTTTTTTTTTGGTGGGCATCACTGCCTCTGGTGGTCCTGGGCGCTACCCAGCTGCCGTTGGATTTGAACCGCCAAGCCCGCGGGCTGCAGTTCCGCACTCAACCACTTACGCCACCGGGGCTCAGCCCGCTTGTACATGTTTCTATCTAGTTATTTGTGTATCTGTTTATTGCTTCCTAGTACTGGAATACTGTCAGCCCTCTGAGATGCTCATCCGGCCTCTGTTTGCCTCCTGCAGAGTCCAGCACAATGTCTTATACATAGTAGCGTGCACAGTGGAGTGAACGGATTCTTAAACATAGGAAAGGCTGATAGGACCCTCCGTTCAGGATAACTAGCGAGCTAATCTTGTAGGAACAAAGCCGGGTGTGAAGAAGTGATTAAACAAGGAAGCACATTATCAGGCCTGCTGGACAGAATGTCATAGACTAAGAGAGAGGAATGAAGCTGGGGGAACCAGGACCCTACTGCAGGAAGTAAAATGTGAAGTGACCGCCAGGTAAGTGGTGTGGGAAAGTAGGATGACTGGGAGAGACGTTTCCATGATGAATTAGAGCTGTAGGATGGGAAAGAAGAAAAAGTGTCTGATACACCAAAAGCATTGACCTTGGGGGAATTTTTCAGACTCAACGTTGAAAGGGACCCAGAAATAGCTGTAAAGACAGTTCTAGCAAAGCTGCGAGCTCCTGACTTTCATCTTAAAATTTGTAATCCTCTCTTCAAGTGTGAGAGTTCTGGAATTACAAGGAAGTTCTGTAGGGGTTCTTCTAATGGGAGCTGCTACTGCTGAATAAGCTGCTATAAATGTTCTTGGAGTGGCTGGCTTTCATGCACTCAGCACCATGCAGTCGATGTCCATGCATGGCGGCCTATAGGGCAGAGTGGATCTGCCTCCATGTGTTTCCGAGGTGGATTTGCAGGAGTGGATAGCCCCTCCGGAGAGGTTGGTGGTATCAAACTACTGACCTTGCAGTTAGCAGCCCAGTGTGTCACCAGTGCACCACCAGGGCTCTCACAGGAATTGGGATTTCTCTACCACACTTGATGAGTGGCACCTGGACTTTTGCCTTGGAGAATATGAGGAGACAAATGGTTCCTCTTACCATTCCTCCACTCAGTTTCTAGACGATAAGTTCAATGTGAGCCCTGGTAGTGCCATGGTCAAGAACTTGACTGTGAAAGAAATGATTGACAGCTTGAACCCACCAAGTGCTCTGTGGAAGAAAAGAGTAATAGTCAGTTTCTCTGGAGATTATTGTCCAGGTACCCCCACGAGGCCATTCAGCTTTATCTTGTAGGGGCACCATCATTTGAAATGGACTCCACAACACTGGGTTCAGTTTGTTTTGGTGCTAGATAGGTTTGCATCCTTTGGGAGGCTTAAGGGAGGCACATGGCTCCCTGAAGACTTGGAATTTTCTGTCTCTACTTTAGGCAATTCCTAATGAAGTATTCATTATGCCTGGAAGTATCAAATCCTGCTTGATTTATAGAATAAGGTCTGGCCTGGAAGCAAAAGTGTGCAGGCAACCATGCCTCCCACGCCCCGTCATTTCAGAAAGTTCCCAGCAGTTTCACTTGCCTTCCTTAATTTGCTTTATTGTAAAGTTTATCAGAGCCCTGCCTATCCTGGAGGGCAGAGGAGATAGATTTTTTGTTCACATCAATGTTATGGTTCCACTTTGGCCCATTCAAGAGAGAGACTTAATTAATACACAGTGCTGCTCTTCATGTCATCTCTGGTGTTTTGTTTTTCTGTGGGAGGTGGGAATGGACAGAAAAGGAGTTTATCCCAGTTATCCAAAAGAATATCATCTGGGGTCTTAAAGACTTATTTTTAAACAAACCATTTTAGTGAGGTGTTAGCTAAGTCCACATGGAAGAAGCACACTAGTTGTGTGATCCAAGGATTGTAAATAATAAAATCCAAATCATAAGTGGGGAATGGTGTCTCAATTTAAATTATGAATGCCCAGTTTTCAGAAGGCTTTGGATGACAGCAGAAGCCCCAAATCTATTTTTCAGGGACCTTGAATGGATTAAGCCTCCAGTGATCCTTCTCTATCATGATTCAGGAATGTGAATAGCCTGGCTATTGGATAGAGAGCATGCTAAAGTCTGTTAAAGAAGATGTAGGTAGGTTAAAATGTCGCATCCTATCATTTGATTTCCCCTTTGGCCCATTTTTATTTATTTATTTCAACTTTTCTTCACTTTTTAAAAATCATTTTATTGGGGGCTCATGCATCATTTTTCATAACACAAATATATATATAGTGCCATGCTTCTTCACATGCCTGCTGCTGTCATCATTCTCGGAACCTCCACTTTTCCACTTGAGCCCTTGACATCAGCTTCTCATCTTTTCCCCTCCACCCTTGGTCCTCTCTCCCCCACCAACCCTCAATACCTTATAAATTCTTATTGTTTTGTCATAACTGAGGCTGCCCAGCATCTCCCCTCTCCCACTCCTCCAATGTCGGTTCTCCTGGTAGGAGGTTATATGTAGATCCCCGTAGTTGGCTCTCCCTCTCTGTCCCACTTTTCCTCCACCCATCCAGTAGTTCCACTCTTAACTACTGGCCCCAAGGGGTTCATCTGTCCTAGGTTCCCTACATTTCCATTAGTGTACCTCCTCCAGTCCAGCTGGATTTGTAAGGTAGAACTGGAACCATGACAGTTGGGGGGAGGAAGCCTTCAGGAACTAGAGGAAAGTTGTATGCTTCATCGCCACCTCACTCTATCTTACTGGCCTGTCTTCTCCCCACGACTCCCTTGTGAGAGGGTGTCTAATTACTCACAGGTGGGCCATGGGTCCCCACTCTGCTCTCCGCCCCCCCATTCGTAGTGATATGATTCTTGTTCTTTGATGCTTGATAATCTGCTCCCTTTGGCCGCCCCTCTCCCCCCTCCCCCACCCCCGTCCTGTGCTCACACATGCTAGTGTGTTTCTTCCATGTAGGTTTTGCTGCTTCTGGGCTAGATGGCCACTTGTTCACCCTCAAGCCTTCGCGATCCCAGGTACTTTATCGTTTGGTAGCTGGGTGCCATCAGATTTCTCCTCTCTGTCTGCGTCTGCTCCCTTCTGTCTTCAGCGATCATGTCAGGAGGGTGAACACACAATAATATGATTTTTGTTCTTTGATGGCTGATATCTGGCTCTTTCTACATCTCATGGTCGCACAGGCTGGTGTGTATCTTCTATGGTGGGCTTTGTTGTTCTTGCCCTTTGGCTCATTTTAAAGTTGTTTCAGTTTTTAATATTATCTGATTTCTTTTCAGTTGAGTTTTCCCCCCCTGTTTTTTCATTGTTGTTTGTTTCCTGTTTGTGGTTTATATGATTTTCCAGGTAAGAAATCTAGAAGAGGTAAACTAATAAAGACAGTACCTGGACAGTAGCCTCTTTGGATTTGTTGTCAGAAGAGACCAGCTCCTGGAGAAGGACATCATGTCTGGTCAAGTGGCTGCAATAATGGACTCATGTATAAGAACAATTGGGAGAATAGCACAGGACCGTGCAATGTTTCGTTCTGTTGTGTATCGGGTCGCTGTGGTTCAGAACCAGCTTGATGGCACTTTACAACTGCAACAACAGGGACATAGCAGGGAAAGTTGGGGAAATGGGAAACTAAGAATGAGGTTGAGAACAAAATGTTGTGAAATTGATTGTGGTGAAGATTGTACAACTCCTCATAATATGGTTGAATTTAAGATTCATTTGATGTACGTGCTAAAAAATATGTATCATTTAAGAAAAGAAACAAAAGGAGTTCAGATGATTCAGTTTAGTCTTTCCTTCACCCACTGATCACTTTGCCTTGCTTAACTATGTGTCCTGTCTCTGTTTTTTACTTGAGGTCCTTCTTGTTGTCCCAGCCTCTCTGACTCAGAGGGAACCTGGGTGCCACAGCATGAAACACTGCCCAGACCTCAGTGTGCTAACATTTCCCTTGACTAATCATGCCCTTTACCAAGTATTTCCTCATCTTCCTCGATTGTAATACCCATCTGGGTTTATGTTGGTGCAGGCTAACTTTGTAGAAACTCATCCCTAGCATGCTTCATCCCTCAGGCACTCTACATTCTCTCTTAATCCCTCTTCATTTGGAATTTTCCTTAACTAACAGCCTTTACTAGGAGACATAAAGCAGAAGCTTCTTTCCAATTACATAATGCAAAGATGATGTAACTATGTTTCGATTTCAAAATGATTGGTTCAAATTCAATTGTAATGGAAACTTGAATTGTCTGTCAGAATTCATGAGTACTCGGGCTGAGCCCCGGTGGCGTAGTGGTTGTGCGCGGGACTGCAGCCCACGGGGAAGGAGGTTCAATTCCAGCAGTGGGGCTGGGCCTCCTCCTCCCACCACTGGAGAGCAGTGGTGCCCCCCCCCCCCAAAAAAAAAAAAAAAAGAATTCATGAGTACTGCTGTGCTGCTGCTGTGCTGCTGTTGCCCAAAACATGAACACAATACTGACTTGGAGGCAGAGTGGAAACAAAAATGATAAGTTTTACCTTACCTTGATCATTCATACAAAAGCATTGGTTTTCCTGGCCTGACCCTCTCTATATGGTTAAGGTTTCTGTGCTTGTTAGGCACCATCAAGTCAGGTTCAACTTATTACAACCTTATGCACAGTCGAGCAGTGCATGGTCCTGTGCCAGGCTCACAGCTGTTAAGTGAGAGCCAGTTGTTTCAGCCACTGTGTCAATCTATGTCTTGTGAAGGTCTTCTTTTTTTCACTGCCCCTGCACTTCACCAAGCATGATGTCTTTCTCTGGGGACTGGTCTCTCCTGACAACATGTCCAAAGTATTTGAGGCCATGTCTCACTGTCCTCATATCTAAGGATCATTCTGGCTGTACTTTGCAAGACAGTTTTGATTCTTCTTCTGGCAGTCCACGGTCCCGTCAGGATTCTTCACCACCACAATTCAAATGCTTCGATTCTTCGTCAATGTTCCTTACTCAGTCAGCATTCAATTTTTTGGGGGGTGGGGGGCATCACTGCCCTCTGGTGGTTGTGGGGGCTAGCCAGCCTTGCTGCTGCTGAATTTGAACTGCCAAGGCAGTGGGCTGCAGTCCCGCACTCAACCACTACGCCACCGGGGCTCAGCCCCCAGTGTTCAATTTTTACATACATATGAGTCAATTGAAAATACCATGGCTTGGGTCAGTTGTACCTCAGCCTTTAAGATGACATCTTTGATTTTTAACACTTTAAAGAAGTCTTGTGCAGCAGATTTTCCCAATGCAGTGCATCATTTGATCTCTCGACTGCTGCTTCCATGAGCATTGATTGTGGTTCCAAGCCAGTTTAAATCCTTGAAAAGGTCCGTCTGTTCTCCATTTTCCATGATGTTAGCTATCGATCACGTTGTGAGGATTTTGGTTTACTTTACATTAAATTGCAGTTCATACTCACAGCTAGTCTTGATCTGCATCGCCAAGTCCTCTTCTCTTTAAGCAAGCAAGGCCGGCTAAGCTGGTGCCATAGTGGCACCTGGGTAGCACTGTTAGCCTCAAGGTCAGCAGTTCATAACCTTGAGACAAAGATGACGCTTTCTACTCCCATAAAGAGTTCCAATCTTAGAAACCCACTGGGGCAGTTATACCCTACTTGATGAATCAGAGTGTACTCCATGACAGTGAATCCATGCTTTGGTGCTTTGTTCTTCTTCATATAATCCAGCTTCTTATTTGCTAAGCATACAGATTTAATAACTGTGATGAAAGGATATAACCCTCTGGACACCTTTCCTGATTTTAACCCCCTCAGTACATTTTTGTTCTTTTTGAACAACTGCCTCTTCCTCCATGTACAGGTTCCCCATAAGCACAATGAAGTGCTCTGAAATTCCCATTCTTAATGTCATAGGTTGTTATGACCCAATGAGACAAATGCCTTTGCACAACAATAAAGCTATTTCTTGCTAAATGCAGTCCGAAACTAAACTGGAAACCACACCCACTGTCATCATCAATATGATTCAACTCATTGTGATCTGATGTAGGGTTTCCAAGTCTATGAGTCACTATGGGAGCAGACAGTCTGCTGTTTCTTCTGAGAAGCAGATGGTGGGTTTGAACCACTTACCTTGCAGTTAGCAACAACCCAGTATCTACAATGCTGACAAAGTGCCTCAATGAATAGATGAGGCAGAGTGGAAGGGTAGAACTCTTAATTTTGAGAGATAATGTTGACCTAAGAAGATGGTGGATTAATTAACATCAAGAGTAATAGAAGTCTGTAACATCAATTATTGATTTAAGAAAGACTTTTAAAAATCATTTTATTGGGGGCTCATACAACTCTTATCACAATCCATACATGCACCCATTGTATGCCAAACACATTTGTACATTTGTTGCCATAATCATTCTCAAAACATTTGCTTTCTGCTTAAGCCCTTGGTATTAGCTCCTCATTTTCCTCTCCCTCTAGGAATGTATTTATTAAATCTTTTTTTTTTTGGGGGGGGGGGCTTCACTGCTCTCTGGTGGTGGGAGTAGGAGGCCCAGCCCCACTGCTGGAATTGAACCTCTGTCCCAGTGGCCCGCAGTCCTGCGCACAACCACTATGTCACCGGGGCTCAGCCTATTAAATCTTAAAATAAGTAATTTGTTATTTGAAGTGAAGCTCTACTTTGGACAGTGAGCTTCACATGTGTGGACCTCATTGCATCAAGTTATTTGTTAGACTAAGATGTAGTATGTAGATAGAACGATCTAGATTCTTCATGAGTGAAAATTTTAACACACTGACTTACCAAACTTGTCTTTGACAGTGTTAAATTCTTTACTAGTCAGAACAACTTTACTTGGAAGTAACAGAAACTATCCTCAAACCAGTTTAAAGGAATAAAAGTAAGCAAGACAGGATTTTATTGCTTCTGTGATCTAGAAGTTCAGGGATGACTGGACTCAAAGCTTTAGCCACGATCTTTGGGGTTCACTGTCGCAGGTCCATTTTTTCTCTGGAGTTGGTTTCATCCCCAGGGAAGTTCTCTTTGGAGGTGAAAGAGATGACTGTAGATAATATGGTTTTATGGGTCCGGGTCCAATAGAGGAACTCTGGTTCCACTCCTTTGACCTCAGTAGGAGAGACTGAGAGTCAAGTGGGGTCAAGTACAAACCTCATTCAGTGTAAACTAACTGAGACACTGTGAACTCTGAATCACCAGGGATATGGTAGGCAGTTGTGCTTGGTCGCTCTCTTCAAACCTGGGTGGATGACCAGAGAGCTGTTTCTCATCAAGACGATAAGGACTGGAGAGACCAAACAAAATAACCAAAGGGACTGGATTTTGGTTCCTCACTTCTGATCATGACAGAGATTTATTTGATCAAGAGGACATCAAATATCTTTCTTTTAGAGAATCAAATTGATTCTCTAAATTAAAAAGCAGGAACAGGGCTGAGCCCCGGTGGTGTAGTGGTTGTGTGCGGGACTGCGGCCCACTGGGATGGAGGTTCAATTCCTGAAAAAGACTGGGCCTCCTACTCCCACCACCAGGGCAGTGATGCCTAAAAAAATAATAATAATAATAAAAAAAGCAGGAACAACCTTTGGAAGCCGTGGAGAATCCAGAGGAGCTAATGTTACCAATAGCATATCAAAGAAAGAGGACTTGAGGAGTGCTTTTCATTCTGCTTTCATTGGGGGCTATGAGTCCCATGTCACCATTCCTCTCGATCACTTCCTTAACATCTGCCTTCCGTCTGCCCTCTCTCTATCCTCAGACTTCAGTTAAGTTAAGATGCTAACCTGCAGACCTCCCCATTTTGACTCTTCAAGTCATCCTCACTCATTTTCAGTTGTGTTTTTTTTTCTCTTATGAGTCCACACGGTTCTCCATTTCTTCAAACATACTATTCTTATCTACTGACCTCTTATGTGCTTCACACACACACACACACACACACACACACACACACACACGTGTGCGCGCATGCATGCATGCGCGCCCCTAAAGTGGATTTTTAAATAGTTTTATGGAATGAATTGTTATGTAGTAATCTAGTTTGAGGATGGTTCTTGATTTCCTCAAATCCATCTGCTTTTGCTCTCGCTGCTACCATGTCACAAAATCTGGTATCACAATGGGAAGTAATTTTGCATGAATGTGCATAAATAATCTCTCTATGTGAGAATATTTCAATGCAAATCCAGCTAGACTGGAAGATAGGAACAGATACAGATATAGATAGGAACTGGTAACACAGGGAACCCAGGACAGACGAACTCCTCAGGACCAGTAGTGAGAGTGGAGATACCAGAAGAGTTGAGGGAGGGTAGGGTAGAGATGAGGATCTGATTACAAGGGCCTACACATAACCTTGTACCTGGAGGATGGACAATGGAGGAGTGGGTGAGGGGAGATGTCAAGCAGTATAAGATATGACAAAATAATAATTTATAAAATATCAAGGATTGGTGGGGGAGAGGGGATTGGGGTGGGAGGGGAAAAGATGAAAAACTGATGTCAAGGGCTCAGGTGGAAAAGAAAATGATTTGAGAATGATGAGGGCAGCAGGCATGCAAAGGTGCTTGGCACAATATATGTATGTATGGATTGTGATAAGTGATGTACAAGTCCCCAATAAAATGAGTTAATAAACCATGTGTTTTAAACAGCTTATAGATTAGTTACACTAACTTGTTAAATGTTAGGACTTAGTTTTTCAGGTTTCTATACCAGGGTTTATAAACTAAGATGATCGAGTACTTTCTTATAATGGGTTGGCCTCATTTTGAAACATTTGTGATCTGGCTTGAAGATAAACAAATGGCCATCTTGCTGAAAAGCAACAAAGCCCACATGGAAGAAACACACTAGCCTGTGTGATTATGAGATATCAATGGGATTAGGTATCAGGCATCAAAGATCCAAAACAAAACAAACAGACAAAAGCATATCAATGGGAATGGAGCAGGGGCAGTGTGCAGACTTAAGCCCATCAGTAGTCAATTGGACACCCCAACAAGGAAGAGAAGTCAGTTAGGGTGCAGCGTAGCACCAAAGGAAAATACAACCTTCCTCTAGTTCTTGAATGCTTCCTCCCCTCACACTACCATGACCCCAATTCTATCTTACCAATTTGGCTATACCAGCACATGTACACTGGTACAGGTAAGAGTTCATGTCACAGGGAATCCCGAACAGATAAACCCCTCACACTAATGAGGGGAGCAACAATACTAGGAGGGTAAAGGGGGGGGGGGGCTATTCTAAGGGAGAACCTATCACAATGATTGATGTATGGCCCCCATCCCAGGGGGACAGACAGCACAAAAGTGGATAAAATGAGATAGCAGTTGATGTAAGATATAGAAAAAAAAAATTATAAATTATCAGGGGAGTGGGAGACAGAAAAATGACGAGCTGATGCCAGGGGCTCAAGTAGACAGAAAATGTTTAGAAAAAGATGGTGACAGCATATGTACAGGTGGATTTGACACAATGGATATATGTATGGATAGTGACAAGAGCTATAAGAGCCCCTAAGTTCTTCAGGAACTTTTGCGTAAGATATGTCTATATTTGCTGAAGTTAAAAAACAACAGTTAAAACCTACCTCTATTCTGTACACAAATATTTTGGTGAATGGGTCAGTTGTAGTCAACTTTAGATCCCGAGTAAGGACAGTTGTTCGGTGCCGTCAGGTCAGTTGATGAACATAAAGCAAAGAGACTGCTGGTCCTGCAGCACCCTAACCATTACTGCTCTGTTTGGTCCCATTGTTTCAGAGTAGGGCACTCAGATTTATTCCCTTCTGAAATCAGCATTTTTAAGTATGCATCTCCTCAGAACTAAAGTGAGCAGATGTCTCACTTTCCTGAGTTGTTTTCTGCCATTCAGTGTCTTTGCGCTGCTTTGAGAAATATTAGAGGAGAAATATATGGTGATTTTAAAATTCTAACCTTTTGAAAATCTAGGCGATTTCCTTTCTGTTATGATTTTAATCACTGATCATGTAAGACCAGGGTCAGATGGAGTAATTGGATATGAAAAAAAATTAAGAAGAGAAAAACAAGGGCTGAGCCCCAGTGGCGTAGTGGTTGTGCGCGGGACTGCGGCCCACTGGGACGGAGGTTCAATTCCAGCAGTGGGGCTGGGCCTCCTACTCCCACCACCGGAGAGCAGTGATACCCTTCCCCCCCACCCCCCCCCCAAAAAAAAAAGAAGAGAAAAACAAAACCTGTGAAAGCTTCTATCTCAAGAGAATAAATATAATTTTAGCTTCAAGATTATATGGCAGTGTTATCGGTTCATAGTTAACATGTCCTCCTAGCGAGGACAGTTTATTGGGGATGAGCCTTGTACACATCATATTTTCATGAGAAACCGAGGGTCCTTCAGCATCAACTAAAAGTATTTGCTTTGAACAAAGACAATGGAGGGAAGTACAATCAACGCCAAGAGTTGTTGATAATTGCCATCTTGTCAGCCCCTGACTCTTGCTGGCTCAATGTGCTACAGAGTTGAACTGCTTCACTTTTCTTGTCATTCTTAAGAAAGCAGTTCACCAAGTCTTTTTGTTCATGGAGCCACTGGATAGGTTCAAACCGCCAACCTTTAGATTAGCGGCAGATTGCACACTACTTGCACTCCCTGGGATCCTAGTGCTACAAGGTAGTGTTCAGCACTGGATCCTGATAGAACTCAGGATCTGATTAAAAATTTGTGACATCTACAGGTTATTAGGACTACAGGACACATGTATATATCAAGCTGAAAGAATGGAAGAAACAATTCAAGCCTTGAGTTGCAGTATTCAAATATTCTGTGGGCAAATGTTGAATGAAGTAGGAAACATCAAAAGCAGCTGGAAGAAATACACAGAGTTGCTATATCAAAAAGAACCAGTCAAATCCAGCGGCGGCTCTCAGGAGCAGCACTGGGTAGCTCCCATGACCACCAGAGGGCAGTGATCCCCCCTCCCCCAAAAAAGAACCAGTTAACTTTCAACTATTTTTAGATATAGAATATGATCAAGAACTGATGGTATTGAAGGAAGAAGTCCAGGCTGCACTGAAGGCATTAGTCAAAAATAAAGCTTCAGGAATTGATAGAATACCTGTTGAAACATTTCAACAAGCTGATGAAGCACTATAAGCACTCACTCGACTGTGCCAAGGAGACAAGTTACTTGAGCAGCTGACTAGAAGAGCTCTACACTTTTACCCACCCCAAAGTAAAATGACCTAGCAGAATGCTCAAATTATAAAATGATACCACTGACAAGGCATGCAAGTAGAATTTTGCTGAAGGTCATCCAACAACAGTTGCAGCAGCACATTGACAGGGAGTTGATCAGAAGAGGCCATGGGACAAGAGCCATCATTGCACAGCTGTCATTGCTGGTATCTGTTTTGTTGCACTAAGTCAGTCAACGATGGCACCTAGTAACATGGCTTGATCTGGGTTTTGTGGACCATTAGGTATAGAAGGCATAGAAAGCTCGGTTGAATGAAGCCTTAGCACATTTAGCTTTTTCTTTGGTGCTAAAACTTTGTTTTTCATTTTATTGCATTATCATATTTTCATCTAAAAGTGTGTCTCATGCAATTGCAAGTACTTTCCCCTTATGGAAGTATAATTATCAAATACTGATGAGCTCAACTCGAACTCTCAGTATTTTGAGAGTTGAAAGCCTTCTCTTTGCTGGCACTTGCCCTCCCAGTGTCTTCACAGAGATGCTCAGAAGCCTGGATGCCATATCTAGACTTTCTGGGGTAGAATCCTGGCCTTGCTACTTACTTTCTGTGTGACATTTTGTCATCTACTTAACCACTCTGTATCTCAATTTCCTCATCTTTATAATGGGTATAGCAGTGCCTACCTGCAGTGGTTGATGATTAATTTGTTGTTTGATTTTTGTTTTTGTTTTTTTTTTGGCATCACTGCTCTCCGGTGGTGGGAGTAGGAGGCCCAGCCCCACTGCTGGAATTGAACCTCCGTCCCAGTGGGCCGCAGTCCCGCGCACAACCACTACGCCACCGGGGCTCAGCCCGATGATTAATTTGTTGATTAAATTGTTCAATATATAGTAGAAAACAAAAATGTATTTTGAATAGTGAGCATTTTGTTCACTATTATTTTTGTTATTTACTATTATAGTTGTTCTTTCTATTGCTATCTTTCAGTTATGACTTATTTGTTTCTTTCAGAATTTTCCCTACTTTCCCACTTCCTGGCTCTTAGTTACTGGCCCTCTTAGGCTCATTCTTCCTGTGGCTTGTTCTCTATGTTAACTCCAAGTCTGCTTCCAGCCCATTCACTGTCCCTCACCCATTGTTGTTCTTTTTCCCCCTCCCCTCATTCTTGTAATTTTATTAACAGTGGGTAATGGGCAGGCATTACCAATGTGACTGACCTAACTTAGCTACCCTTTCACACCATTTTATTAGCACCTAATCCAGACATCAGACCATTCCATAGTTTAATCATACCAAGCAATGTTGTGCAAATCTTCACCACAGTTTGTTGCCTTTGACTCATAGCCATCCTAGATGATAGAGAACGGCCCCATAGTGCTCCCCAGGTAGTAAATTTTTATGGGGGGAGATATCCAGGTCATTCCCCCCCACCCCTACCCCCACCCCATCAAGCCAGTGAGGGGTTTGAGTGCTTAACCAGTGTACCACCATGCTTCTCTCACTGATCTCGATCCTTATCAACAACTGCCTCATGGGCACCTTCCAAAGCACCTCTGACCTGGGTCTTGGACATTGAATTTGTCATCTTTTTCCAGCCCTTTCACACAGCTCCACTGTACTTAACCCCTCCGTGCCTTATGTCTTCATCTTCATTGCATCCTTCATTGACTTGTTAAGGAGGACCAAATGGGATAGTTCATGCACATCAATTAAAATCATACTTAGCATATACTTAAGAAATATTAGCTCTAAAACCCTGGTGATTGAGTCATTAAGATCACAGCTCAGAAAACTCCATGCAGTAGCTGTACTCTGCAACTCATGGGGTTGCTATAAATTGGAATTGCCTTGAAGGCCGCTAATATCAAAAGAAACAACTACAGTAGTTGTCTTTATTTGTATTTCCTGTGTGATCACTGATATTGTTTGTCCATTAACCCAACCTCAAAGGTAGAGATTAGATTTATCTACCCTTTTTCCCTGTACCCCAACCCACGACTTATCCTTTCCTAGTACTGTTCCTGTTCTATTTTGGGGACTTATTATTTCTTGTGTGGGTCCTGAAAGGGCTTTCTAAACAATCTTTGGTCTCAAGCTCCTATGAGACAATTCTCATTTTGCTACCCAAATCAGCCTTGTAATGCATATGTCTGATCATTCTACCTGCAGGCTTGTAATTCTTTAGTGATTCCCTATAGGACTCTGTCCTTAGAATATGAGCTTCTCAGACTTTAGTAATCTCAATACAGTGCTTCTTGAACTTCCGTAATCATCAAAGAGGCTTGTTAAAATGGAGATTTGACCCAGTAGGTTTGGGATTGTGCCCCTGGTGGCATAGTGGGCTAGCCTCAAGACCAGTAGTTCTAAACCACCATGTAATTCTTGGGAGAAAGATGAGGTTTTCTCCTCCTGTAAAAGCAGTTACAGTCTCAGAAACCCACAGGGTAAGTTCTACCTTGACATTTAGGGTCACTATGGTTAGAATCCACTTGATGGCAATGAGGTTTTTTTTTTTTTTTTTTTGGAAGGCTGAACTGGGACCCAAGACTCTACTTGATGGTGCTGATGTTGATGGTTTGAGACCACGCTTTGAGTAGTAAGGCTGTAAATGTACAGAACTCTTCCAGTGCTGCCTTCACCTTGGGCTCACTTCATCTCTCATCATTTCCTGACTGGTATTCTGTTCTTACTTGTCAAAAGATCACTCCTTCCTTATAAGTCAAAAGATCACTCAGCTCACACTGCTTTCTTGTTTTCCAATATTTTTCCATTTTTGAATTTCCCTACTTTTCTCTATGATCCCATTTTGGCTATCGGGCTTGTTCTATGTCTTTCTGTAGCATACCCCGGTTGACCTCTCCTCTAAAGCCACCCCACATAGTTGTCTATTTCTCAAGTACTTTTCTGAGCTTAGAGGACTAGGAGACTCTCTCTCTCTCTCTCTCTCTCTCTCTCTCTCTCTCTCTCTCTCTCTCTTTAAATATCAACAGTATTGAGACAAAACTCACATGCTATTCAATTCAATTCATTCATTTCAAATGTACAGAAGGGCTTTAGGAAAGTTATGAAAAAAATGGAATTAAGCAAGAATACTTTGTTCTACTTAACTGTCATTTCATGGTACTCACCTTCCCAACACAATGGCTGAAGACAAAATGGGTGCATAAGCAAATGTGGTGAAGAAAACTGATGGTGCCCGGCTATCAAAGATGTAGCATCTGGAGTTTTAAAGGTTTGAAGGTAAACAAGTGATTATCTATCTCAGAGGCTACAAAGCTTACATGGAGGAAGCACACCACCCTGCGTGACCATGATATGTCAAAGGTTCAGGTATCATACATCAAGGAACAAAAAATCATATCATGGTGAATGAGGGGAAGTGCTGATTGGGGACCCAAAGCCCATCTGTAGGCAACTGGACAATCTCTTGCAGAGGGGTCGCAGTGTAGCAAGGATGAAACTTACAACTTTCCTCTAGTTCTTAAATGCTTCCCCTCCCCCCACTCTCATGATCCCAATTCTACCATACAAATATGACTAGACCAGAGCATGTACACTGGTATAAATAGGAACCGGAAACACAGGGAATCTAGGACAGACGATCCTTTCAGGACCAATAGTGATAGTGATGGGAGGTGGAGGGAAAGTGGGGTAGAAAGGGGGAACCGCTTACAACGATCTACATATAACCTCCTCTCTGGGGGTGGACAACAGAAGAGTGGGTGAAGGGAGACATTAGATAGTGTAAGATATAACAAAATACTAATTAATAAATTATCAAGGGTTCGTGAAGGAGTGGGGAGAGGAGAAGGATGAAAAATGAAGAGCTGATACCAAGGGCTCAAGTAGAAAGCAAATGTTTTGAAAATGGTGATGGCAACAGTGTACAAATGTACTTGACACAATGAATGTAGGTATTGATTGTGATAAGAGTTGTATGAGTCCCCAATAAAATGACGTAAAAAAAAAGGGAATTGAAACATAATGGAATTTGCCCATGAACTTTTTGAAGCCTCTGTCTAATTCATTGGTTTTCACTTGTTTGTTTATTTGACCCAGCATTTAAATTAGTGTTCATTACATGGTAAGTACCAAGTCAGTGGTTGATTGAATGAATGAAACTGTTTATTGAAATAAAAGTGTAATTAGAAAAGTCTCTTCAGGGACCAAGGTGCTCCATGAGATGAATGCAGCTTAATTGCATGAAACAGGTAACCAAACCAATAGAGAGGTCTGAGGGGTTGGCCCCAATCTCAACTACATGAACTGCCACTTCCTTCCCCCCAGAAGACAGCTTTGAACCACAGCTCAGGGAGAGAGACATGTCTGATCAGAGCATACCAAGAGCAAGTGAAGGGTTGAAGAAGAGCGAGCTGTAGGACATCCTGACCCACCAAGTCCTGAGGATGACATTCCTGCTGATAGCAGCCAGTGCACAGTGCCACTAGAAGACACGACATCCTTCACTGCCCCATAGCACTGTGGGGGACAACACTGGAGACACAGTGCAGGAATTATGCCAGATCTGACACCACCTCACTGAGGCCAAACACTAAGGACATGTAACAGAACTGCAAGAGAAGCAGTGCAACAAAGTCTCAAGGGAGTACCAAAATTATACTTTGGGGTCAGAATGTGGCACCCTACCAGACTCAACCAGAAAACACTTCTAAAGGTCAGCAAACAGACCTTGAAATACTTTTAGGCTTTCTTTGTTTTGTTGTTGTTGTTGATTTTTGTTGTTGTTTTGTTGTTTTATTGCTCTGCTTTGCTCTGTCTTGTTTTTGTGCACATTAGTATCTCTGCATGTCTATCTAAGTAAGATAGGCGAGATAAACAATTTGAAAGAGAAAACAACAGTTTGGGTTGGGGGACAGCGACATGGGAGAAGGGGAGGCAGGGGAAAGGAAGTGGGTATTAACAAACCCTGGGACATTGGAACAACAAGTGATCTAAAATCGATGACAAGGAGAGTGTTGGAGACCTGGTAGGGCTTGATCAAGGGCATTGTAACTGAGAAGAATTATTGATACCCAAATGAAGTCTGAGCATGATAGTGGAACAAGAGAAAAGTAAAAGGAAATAAAGGAAAGAACTAGGAGGAAAGGGCATTTATAGAGTCCTAAATACACATATATACATATATATACATACATACATATTTGTAAATATATATGATGAGGAAATAGATCTATGTATATATTTGTATATACATAGGTTTAGTATTAAGGTAATAAGTGGACATTGGGTTTCCACTCAAGTACTCCCTCACTGCAAGAA
This sequence comes from Nesogale talazaci, assembly GCA_004026705.1. Taxonomy (NCBI): domain Eukaryota; kingdom Metazoa; phylum Chordata; class Mammalia; order Afrosoricida; family Tenrecidae; genus Nesogale; species Nesogale talazaci. The sequence goes on from PVJH01006938.1 coordinate 93,988, forward strand.
CACTTTGTTCTATTAATCTGGCATTCCATGATACTCACCTTCCCGATACAATCACTGAAGACAAAGTAGGTGCATAAGCAAATGTGAAAAATGCTGATGGTGTCCAGCTATCAAAAGATATAGCATCTGGGGTTTTAAAGGCTTGAAGATAAACAAGTGGCCATCTAGCTGAGAAATAACAAAACCCACATAGAAGAAGTACACCAACCTGTTGTGATCACAAGGTATAGATAGGGTGAAGTATCAGGCGTCAAAGACTCAGAACAAAAAAAAAATCATATAATTGTTAATGAGGGGGAGTTCTTAGTGGAGACCCAAAGCCCATCTGTAACCATAATCATGAGTTAAAGATGCAGTGTATCACCAATGAAACATACAACTCTCCTCTAGTTCTTTATTTGTTTTTTTGTGGCATCACTGCCCTGGTGGGAGTAGGAAGCCCAGCCTTGCTCCTGGAGAGCTGCTGCTGGATTTGAACTGCCAACCCTGTGGGCCGCAGTCCCGCACACAACCCCTACGCCACCAGGGCTCAGCCTCTCCTCTAGTTCTTTAATACTTCCTCCCACTCACTTTCATGTCTCCACTTATACTTTACAAATCCAACTAGACCAGAGCATGTACATGGTTACAGATAAGAGCTGGAAACACAGGAAATCCAGGACAGATAACCCCCTCAGGACCAAAATTGAGCATCGCCTTATAGCAATACAAGGATGGTAGGGGGAAGATGGTGGGAGGGGGGTATGGGGATTTGAGGAACTGATCACAATGATCTACCTATAACCCTCATCCAGGGGGATGGAAAACAGAAAAGTGGGTGAAGGGAGACAATGTGCAGTGTAAGACATGAAAAAAAATAACAATTTATAAATCATTATGGGTTCATTGAAGAATGATGGGGGCGGGAAGTGAAAAATGAGCTGATACCAAGGGATCAAGTAGAAAGAGAATGTTTTGAAAATGATGATGGCAACAAATGTACAAATGTGCTTGACACCATGGATGGATGTATGGATTGTGATAAAAGTTGTACAAGCCCCCAATAAGATGATTAAAAAACAAAAAGCCTCTTCAATTTTTCCTCTCTGAGCCCATATCTTTTGGGTTTAATTGTTCAGTACTCAAATAATTTCACATATTCGTTGATAACTCTTCCTGTGCTCCCTTGTCCCTTTTATTTTGTCACCAGGAAGGAAGAGAGCAGCTTTATTTTGGGGGTTCCAATTTAACGCATCTTATTATAGACTTATTCCCTTAGTTCGCCAGTGCTTTCACACCCATCTTATCATGAGTTGTAGGGAGGTAAAGCGCATGTTTTAACATACAACTGCAGTTGAAAGGAGCCCTGGAGCTGCAAGATCAGCAGTTTGAAACCACCAGTCTCTGCACGGGAGCAAGATGAGGCTTTCTACTCTCATAAAGAGGTACAGGCTCAGAAACCCACAGGGGCAGGTCTGCTCCATTCTTTAGGGTCACTGTGAGTCTGGATTGACTGCATGGAAGTAGGTTTGAGTTCTCCAGCCCCCAAACCCATGACTGGTGCCCAGCCCTTCCTCCCTGCCCCTAGTAACTAATTTAGAGTAAACACATTCCTTGGGCTGATATTCAAGTGTCTCACGACCTCTTTCCAATGCTATTCTTAGCATGGTATTTCACAAAACAGGAGTTTCTCAAACTTTACTGTATTAGAAATCATCTCAGTTTCTATAAAGATGCAAATTCCTGGGTTTTGCTTCTAGAGACTCAGCCAGTAGGTTTGGAGCATGCATCTTTGACAGATATCAAGCGATACCAATGCCAGTGGTTTGGAAGTCCACTCTGAGGTAGACTGGCCCAACCCGACCCCGGTGTTTAAACTTTGCTAGACTCTTCACCACACTCTACTCTGTTGCCCCTGACTTTTCCCTCACTAATTACTCAGGAAAAGTTAGTTAAACTATTAGTCAGTTAGTGGTAATGTCTTTTAAAAAATCATATTACTATAAACATATTCTCAGACCACTGGCTCTTTTATCTCCCTAATTATCCTTAATGTCATACTTTTCCTAAAATGTGTGAGAAGAATTGGCGCATGGTAGTGACCTAATGTTTTTGTCATTTTTAAAGGCAGACGGAAAATGTTCTCCCTTTATATTAAAATGTAATTAAGAGTCTTCTTTTTTTTGGGGGGGTGAGGGGGGCATCACTGCTCTCCGGTGGTGGGAGTAGGAGGCCCAGCCCCACTGCTGGAATTGAACCTCCGTCCCAGTGGGCCGCAGTCCCACGCACAACCACTATGCCCCCGGGGCTCAGCCTGAGAGTCTTCTATAGTGAAAGATGCCCCCATTAGTTTCACTCATCCTAGGTGTGAAGAGTATAAGAAATGACTTGCAAAATTATTTGAAAACTTCTCCCTCTTTTAATGAAAAGTTTTTTAAAAAAATCCAATGAACAAACAGCAAGTGTAAAAGTGGTGATTGTTCCAGTGCTGACATTTGGAAAGCTCAGAAATGCCAGAGCAACAAACAAAGCATGTAAATTTATGTTCTAAGACAGTCTTAATATTTTGATGGCTGCCCATCTACTGTCCTCTTTAGTCCAATGGTTTATTTTGTGCCTACTCTTCTGTAACCGGAATGTTATCTCTAAGTCTTACATTGTGAGCATTTGCCCATGTAAGTACATTTCTATACAATGTGATTGTTAATGGCTTCTGAGTGTTTTCGTGTACAAATCAGTCATTTGTTAATCAGCCAGCCCCTGTGATAAAGATATCCCCCCCTTTTTTTTTGACAGTTTACATCTAAACCAAAAGCCTTTGTGTGCTGCTTTGAAGGAGAAATCCTTTGTAGTCATTAATGAATTTGACTGTAATTGCAAAGCTTCCATTTTCTCTACAATGACAATATTGCTATAAAAACTTGGTGATTGTGATGTTAATGCTAAGAAGATTAATCTAGTTCGAAGCATAGCAGGACTCAAGTAGGCGGGAATATCATAGCACTCAGAAATCAATCCTGGAATTATTAAGTACAACGGCAAAATTGGGGTCTCTGTGTGTGCCACAGCAACCGCCCAGGAGGGAAATCCCTCAGACTATAAAGGTAGATGGATCAAGATGATTAATCCATGGCTGAGGTGAAAATCAAGCTAGAAGCTCCCTCCAGTTTGATAGTACAAAGGATCCATCCTACTCTAGCA
>PVJH01006939.1:0-97073 GCA_004026705.1 Nesogale talazaci
GCAACACATGCAATAATGCCAAGTGCAGGAAGATTACAGGCCAGTGGGTGGAAAGTCTTGTGGATTCAGTGGTGTGTAAGCATCTTAGCGCATGGGTGGGTCTTCATGTGATTCCCCAAGCTTCAAGGCTCTGGTTGCCACCAGTCTACCTCCATGTGGCTTGTCCAAAGGAAGACAAAGGATAGCTTCTACAATGTATCACAAGGCATGAGCATGTGTCCCACCTCCAATGAGCTCTTTATCTCCTTAGCCCCTTACATGAGGTCATCAAGCTATGGTCTGATTGACAGGCTCAACTCCACTCCTTCACGCTTAAGTCCCACATGGACAACAGATTTTATAACTACCACACTAATCCATGTACACCTCCATATAAAGAAACCCATTACTTATGTCTAGAGGAATGGTTAAAGTCATGAGCTTTAGTGGTTGACAGATTTACATTCAATGATACAGTTCTTATTACTTGTATTACTCTTCTAGACCTTAATTCCCATATTTATAAAATGGGGATGATAACAAAAACCTCTTCATTCTACCCTGTTCTAAAGGGTCACTCTGGGCTGGATGTGACTCACTTGCATTGAGTTTGTTTTTCAAGGGTTGTTATAAGGAACCCTGGTGGCGTAGTGGATTCCAAGCTTTCCAGCTGCTCCAAGGGAGAAAGATTTCGAGTCTCAGAAACCCACAAGGGCAGTTCTGTACTGCGCTGTGGGGTTCTATGACTTGGAACCTATTTAATGGCAGTGAGCTTAGATTTTTTGACTTTTTCTACATTTATTTGGCATGTAAGAAATGCCCCAAACTGGTAGAACCAGAAGGCTCAACTGTAAATACAACAGTTCTGAGTTCTGGTGGCCTACTTGTATGGCCAACCCAAACATCTGCAGTTCCTGCACAGGAGAAAGAGGACTTTCTAATGCCATCAATCATTGCAGTCTTGGAAACCCTCCGGGGGTGTTCTACCCTGCCTAAAGGGCCTCTCCGCATCAGCAGCGACTCTAGGGCCGTGAGTTTGGTTTTGGTCTTTAGGAACTAGTTAATTGTAGTGTTAGCCCTCTTGAACCGTATTACTGTCTCTAAAACACTTAAAGATAAAGCAAAACAGTTTGATTATATATTCATTTTAGGTTAATATTTCTAGATACTATAACAACTGCCATTTCAAAAGATTTTCTAAGAACATCCCGTGAGATATCTTGATTCAATATTTCTTCATATAACAATCAAGACCACTGCTCAATGGCCTCGAGTCGATTTCAAGTCACAGCAACCTTACAGGACAGGATAGAACTGTCCCCATGAGTTTCAGAAACTGTAATTTTTTTCTACAGAAGTAGGAAATTCTTGTCTTTCTGCTTTGGAGTGGCTGGTCATTTTGAACTGCTGACCCTGAGGTTAGCTGTTCAATGCATAACTCCTATGCCACCAGGGTTTCTATAACTATCAAAGAGAACTTAGAGTAATTCATATGCTGCCTTAGTCATTATACTCAATTTTCTGTATGGCTACCTATTTGTATGTTGGAGCTTAATAGTATACTTTGCTTTTCAAAACACTTTCAGATAAAAAGAGTCATACAAAGGGACTCCAGGAAATAGACAGACATGACAATAACTAGCTTTCAAAAATTTAAACTTTGACTTGCTTATTGTAAAAATTCTCAAACACTGGTATAGGATTTTTAATCCAGTTAATTTTGTTGTTACACTATCCCAAAGCAAAAGCAAAATTTTCTATTAGTAATTTTATAACAGTTCTACATTCCTCTGCCAAATCAGTGCTAACAAACATCCGAGAGTGAAAATCCCTAGTCGTCACGAGAATCGGTAATGTGAGCTTGCTTGATAGGAAACAGAAGTCCCATACCACAAGGCGGGCTTAACCCTGCCCCCCCCCCCCCTTATTCCGCACCTGTTTAGTGGGGAAGTGCTCAGAATGGAAGAAAATTCCTATTGGTTGCAAAGCACCACTAGTGGTCACTAAAGCCCACTCTCTGCAAGGTGGCCCTGTGGAATTTGCTGACTGTATCTCTCATTCAGCCACCAACTTCCAAAGTTATGATTTAGAAAGATAATACTGATAATGTAAAGGCATAATCATAAAAGCTAAAAAGCAAGTAGGTATCAGACTTCCATGAGAACTGATTGATGATGGAGGTGTGGGAAGGAAGGCACTTCACTGTATGTTAGAGGCTGAGTGACCGTTTTGAAATTTATATTGCAATAGCATTCATGACTTTCACAACGTTGTTCATCCTTCACCACTAAGGATTTTTAAAACTTTTTTGCCATTCCAAACAGAAAATATTCACCTATTATGTATTTCCTGTTTTCCTTTTTCCTCAGACAAAAATACAAGGCTATGAAGATTTGCCTCTACATTTTGCTCTTAGAACTCTACGGTTTTTAATCTTTGCTTTGTTGATATGTTTTGAGTTAATTTTTGTAGATGGGATAAGGTAGGGGTCCAGTTTCATTCTTCTGCATATAGAAATCATGTTGTCATGGCAACATTTGTTGGAGAGACTATCCTTTTTCATTGGACTCTCATTCCAGTGGAAAAGCAATGAACCTTAGATGTTTTATACTGTTCATTATACAGACTTACCTCAGCGATATTACAAGTTTGGTCCCAGATTATGGCAGTAAACTGAGCAAGTCATGCAAATTGGTTTCTCTGTGTATATAAAAGTTATGTTTCCATAACTATGAAATATGCAATCACATTATGGGAAGCTTTGAAATATTGTGAGAATTACCAAAATGTGACACAGAGACATGAAGTCAGCACATGCTGTTGGAAGAAATGGCACTGACAGACACGTCAACATGGGGTTGCCACAAATCTTCAATTTGTAAACATCACTGTATCTATGAAGTACAATAAAGTGAAGCAGAAAAAGACAAAATATGCCTGTACTAGTTTCTCACCTCCTTGTTAAATTTACCCCTAGGCAATTTATTCTCTTTAGAAGTCATTGTAAATGACTTGTTTTCTTATTACAAGTGAATAGAGATGGAAAGTTTTATTGCTTTTTTCTACTAATTTCCCTAGTCTATGTTTTCTTTAAATCTAGTCTGATTTTCATAATTCCCTTCCTTCTGAAAGCTTTGGTTTAGCTTGCCCATATTTTCCCTGTTCATTAAGGTATAAAGTTAGGCTATTGCTTTGAAATTGATCTTTTTTTAATGTAGTCATTTTCTACTTTAGAATTCCCTATCAATATTGCTTTTGATACATGCCATAAATTTTAGCATGTTGTGTTTTGATTTCATTCTTCTGTAAGTATTTTCTAACTTCCCTGGTGATTCTTTTCTTGAGTCTTTAGTTGTTTAAGCGTGCTGCTTAATTTCCTTATATTGGTGAGTCTCCAGTTTTCCTTCTGTTATTGATTTTTATTATATCCTGGTGTAGTCAGCAAAGATACTCTGTATGCTTTCTATATTTTCAACTTTATTCAGACCGATTTTGTGGGCAGATCAGCCCTGGTGGCACCTTGGTCTCAGTGTGGGGCTGTGAGCTTCACGATTGGCAGTTTGAACTCACCAGCTACTCCATGCAAGACAGGCAGTCTGATTTCATAAAAATCTTCAGCCTCTAAAAAAAAAAAATTAAAAAAAAAAAGGAAACCAAGAGCAGACGACCCCAGGTAGAGAATTTTTTTTTGTGATGCCTAAAATTAATTAATTAATTAATTAATTAATTAATTAAAATAAAAAATCTTCAGCCTCAGAGGCCCTGTGGATCTGTTCTACTCTGCCCTACATGACCACTATGAATCAGAATTGACTTGACATTTCCTAACCTGAGAATGATTTATGCGTACTGCAGAACATGTTGGACGTTGTGTTTTATATATATATCTGCTGTTGGGCATCGTATCCTATTCATGTCTGTCTGGCTGTTTCATACTTTTGTACAAATCCTCCATAACCTTACGTGAACTTCTCTCTGGATTTTCTACTCATGATTGGATGTAGTATACTGACATATTCAACTATTATTGTAGAACCATCAATTTTTTGCACTCATTTTTTTTCCTGAGTGTCTTATTATGGTTTGACTTTACAGAGGAACTTGCTTTCCCCTTTAAGAAAAGTATACATGTGGACTTATGTATGGATTGCGGTAAGAGTTGTATGAGCCCCCAATAAAAAGATTAAAATTTTTTTAAAAAAATTAAAAAAAATCTTTTAAAAAGTAAAAGTATACACATTTTGTCTCTTGGCATTTGCACAGTGCCCTCAGTGAAACTGTCCTCTTCCCATTTCCTAGCGAGTTCTCTATTCCCATTCATCCTTCTTTGCTGCTCTTCCCTGCCTTCGGAACTTCATTTTCGGCAAATGCTGCTCTTTTTGCCTAGGGCGAGTGATCGTTCTGAGGCATACATAGCTCACAGATATTGTTTGTTCACTTGACAGCCCTGTTGTTCGGCTTAAAGGTGATCCCCTGGGATAAGTTCAGTGACAGAACTGAAGGATGTTTAAGGAACATAAACTTCAAATCATGCTAGAAGGTCCACCAGTCTCTATCAAATCAATAAACCTAGTCCTATTTTTGTAAGTTTGAATATTATTCTGCATTTCCCTCACTCTTTCAAGAACTTGTCTTTGTGATCCCTATGAGAGCAGTTGAAGGGCACCATCTAGTTCTGGTCTCCGGCTCCTGGAGGCTGTGGTTTTCTCCCTCCAAATCTGATTATTATTAGCTTTATAGATGTGGGTGTTGGGTTGCTAGGTGCATTTTATTGGTAATTACCATTGAGCTGCTTACAACTTATAGTGACTATTATAATTTATTGATGAAGTGACTGTTTTTCCAGTATATGTAAAGTCCTTTTTTGTCTCTTAAAACAGTTTTATTTAAAGTTCTCTTCTGATTACTATTTGCAAGAAACATTTTCTCAACCTTTAAATTCCAATCTATTTATTAGCTTGATCTAAAGTGTGTTTCTTATAGATAGACATAGTTGGATCATGTTCTCTTATCCACTCCAATCTCGATTTTTGACTTAGGAGTTTTTGTATTTACATGATAAACTGCTTAAGATTCTGCCATTTTGTTTATGTTGTAAGGTGTCATATCTCATTTTATCCCCATTTCTTTCATTATTATGTTGAGATGATTTCTTTCCTTAGTGAAACATTTTTCTTTTCTTTTAAAAATCATTTTATTGGGGCTCATACAACTCTTACCACAATCCATACATATATCCTTTGTGTCAAACATTTGTACACTTATTGCCATCATTCCCAAAACATTTTCTTTCTACTTGAGCTCTTGGTATCAGCTCCTCATTTTTCCCTCCCTCCTTGCAACCCCACCTTCCTCATGAACTCTTGAAAATTTATAAATTATTATCTTGTCATTGTCTTACACTGTCCAACATTTGTCTTCGCTCACTTTTCTGTTGTCTATTTCCCAGGGAGGGAGTTATATGTAGATCATTGTGATCAGTTCCCCTTTTCTATCCCACCTTTCCCTTTCCCCACTGGCATCGCCACTCTCATTATTGATCCTGAGGACTTTATCTGTCCTGGATTCCATTTTAGATCTGTACCAGTGTATATCCTCTGGTCTAGCCAGATTTTAAAGGTAGAATTGGGATCATGATGGGTGGGGTGGGGTGGGGCAGGGGACATTAAAGAACTAGAGGAAAGTTGTATGCTTCCTTGGTGCTACACTGCACCCTGACTGGCTCGTCTACTCCCCACAACCCTTCTGTAAGGGGGTGTCCAGCTGTCTACTGATAGGCTTTGGGTCCCCACTCTGCACTCCCCCTCATTCACAGTGATAGGATTTTTTGTTCTTTGATGCCTGGTACCTGATCCCTCACGATCACACAGACTGGTGTGCTTCTTCCACGTGGGCTTTGTTGCTTCTCAGCTAGATGGCTGCTTATTTATCTTCAAGCTTTTAAGATCCCAGATGCTATACCTTTTGATAGCAGGACACCATCCACTCTCTTCACCACATTTGCTTATGTACCCAATTTTTCTTCAGCGATCATGTCAGGAAGATGAGCATCATGGAATGCCAGTTTAATAGAATAAAGTGTTCTTGCACTAGAGTGGATATGCAATATCCATTTGCTACCTTAATATAAACCTATAAACTTATACACATAGATCTATTTCCCTATCATCATATATAATTCTATTTATATGTGTACATGCCTGTATTTAGACCTCTATAACTATCCTATGCCTCTTAGTTCTTTCCTCTATTTCTTTTTATTTTCCTCTTCTCCCACTATCATACTCAGCCTTCATTTGGATTTCAGTAATTCCTCTTGGTTACTTTGCCCTTCATCAAGCCCTGTCAGGCCTCCTATACTCTCCTCACCACTCATTTTGGATCACTTGTTGTTCCCTTATGCCTGGGTTTGTTAACACCACTTCCTTTCCCCAGCCTCCCCTCTCCCATGTCCTGGAACCATTAGCCCCATTGATTCTCCTCCAGATTCTTTACCTGCCCGTCTTGTTTAGCGAGATCTTCAGAGATAATAAGATGCACAGAAAACAAGACAGAGCAAATCAAAGCAACAAAATAAAGCAAAACAACAATAACAAAAATAAAGAAAAATCCGTAAATAAGTCAAGACCTATTTGTTGACCTTTAGGAGTGTTTTCCAGTGGAATATGATGGGGTGCCATGCTCTGACCCCAAAGTCTATTTTTGGTAGTCCCTTGGGACTTCCTTGCTCTGCTCCCCTTGCTGTTCTGCTGCATGCCCTTAGTGTTTTGCCTCTGTTTGGTAGGGTCATATCAGGCGCAATTCCTGCACCTTGTCGCCAGTGCTGTTCCCCATCGCGCTATAGGTCAGTGAGGGATGTCATGTCTCATAGTGGGGCTGGCCATATGATCCTCTCCGTGCATTGGCTGCTCTGAGCAGGGATATCGTTCTTAAGGCTTGTGGGCCAGGATGTTCCCCACTCTCTCTCTTCCTTCTTCATTTGCGCCTGCGTGTTCTAATCAGACATGTCCCTCTCCCTGAGCTGTAGTTTTTGTGCGGTCCTCTGAAGGAAATTCTTCTGGGGGTATTGTTATTTTCTTCTGATTTCCTTCTGTGTATATCTCTAAGATATTTCTTTCGGACATAAAAGGGATTGCACTTAATGCTTTAAATGCATCAAATGTAATTTGTATTGAGACTACTTAACTTCAAGTGCTTTTGAAAGCTCTAATTCTATACAGCTCTGTCCTCTTTTATGTTACTATTGCCACAAATTATACTTTTGCATATTTGAGCCCAATAAAAACACAAGTACTTATAGCTATTAAAACTTCTTAATGAATTGACCATTTGATCAGTATATGTAATGCCAGTCTTTGTTTCTCATAGCCATTTTTACTTAGCTTATTTATTTTACTGATATTAATGTAATCCATCCAAGTCTCTTTTGATGGTGGTAATACCTCCTCAGAAACAAAATGATATTGGAGGTGTGTGCATAACATTTCTGCCATTCAATTGATTCAGACTCACAGAGAACCAATAATCGATATAATAACTGTAACACAGTATATATTTAATATGTGGACACTAGTATGAAAAGTAAATGTTGACGTTCAGAAAGTTAGTTTTCTTAGACCACACAAGTAATTGATAACCTGGTATGGATTGGGGGTCAATTGTGTTGAATCTATTATTACTACTCATCATGGGATTTCTTAGAACTTTAAGCCTGCCCAACTTTTAAATATTGTATTAATAGTTTCACACTTTTACCTCAGAAGAATTTTGGTGTATAAGTCGAATGTCTACATTCTTTAATCTATTGTTTAGAAATGATTGTTGTACATAATCGCAGCATTTAAGTAATTATCAAAACCACACAAGAGTATGACTATTTTAATATTATAAGCCAAGCCAATAACATAGTCAGCTCCCAATGAAAATGCTCACAATCTAGGAACTGATCACTGCAAAAACGCCTGCTATTCTTTTTGGAAAATGTAACCTTGCAGATGCCTTCAGAAGTGCTTCTTCCCTCCATTCATAGTCATGGACCCAGGAACTCTCAAAGCTAGAGGAGACCTCAGAAGTTATCCAATCAGTTTCTTTGGTTTATAGATAAGGAAACTTAATCCAAGAGGTGAAATAAATTAGCCAAGACTTATAGTTTAAAAGAAGAACCAGGTCAATTAGTGTTGGATTTCAATGGACCCCAGCACTCAGAACTCTTCAGAAGCAGCAAGGATGAGATGACCATCCTTGGAACTCCTGAGAATCTGCCATTAGTCAGAACTCAGAAGTGAAGTGATAGCATCATGTTCTAAAAATGAAGGAAATCATGCATCTTAAATTGATTCAGGATATTTGGGATGTTTTTGTTGTTGTTAGGGAGGAAGACATAAATATAGCAGTTTGGAGAGGGGAAAAAGAGATGCTGTTTGTAGAGTATTTTTGGAATGCTAGATTTTAATGAAAAACTATGTTATTTCTACATTCTACACATGAGTATGGAATGGGAATAACTTTAATCAGAAATAACTTTCCATTCTTTTTTCCCATCAGTTTTGTGTTAGGGCTTAACTATTGAAGCTGTGTAAAGTTCCAGAGCATCTCCATAATTAGAACACGACTTCCTCAAATACTAAAGCCAAAGACAAATAATTTTGAATGAGGTTTTTAGCTGTTCCATCCCAGTTTTGTCCAATATATTAGACTATGTATTGAGTTCTCCTTTCTGAATGCAGGCAAGGAAAGTCAATGCGTTCTTTTTGTTATAGCTTTAACAGCTCTGGTATCAGCATACTTGTATTGTCATGTAACTCTTGAAAAGGCATCCTTTTAGAAATATGTTCCGAGTGAGTAATTTCTGCTCTGCGTCACTTACAGCGACAGTTCTGAGGGCAAGACTGATCTTTCTTGCAAAGATGAATTGAGCTAAATGAAAACGAGATGAGTCTTAAAAAAAAAAGCTAAAAAAGCTTAGCTTCTTTTTGACCAAACTAAATACAACTAAAACTAAGCAATATACCTTTGAGGAACATATGTATGGCCAACCAATATCTGAAACTACCAAAAATAGCCTAGGCAATCCTAAATAAAAATGGAAGAGTACTTACCTTCCTTAGTGCAACCACTACCAGTGGCCAAGGACAAGATGTAAAAGGAGCATACGTTGTAACTAGTGTTGCAGTTCTTGTGTTGGAGTTCGGTCCATTAGCGTTAAACAAGAATACCAAAGGTGAAACAATAATTAGAGTGTGCTGTGAACGAAAAATGTTAATTAATCCAGCGCTGTACCCATTTGACTTAGTTGCTTTAGTTCCAAGTTGAACATGCCAATTCCTTTGACCATTTCACATATCTCAGTATTACTAAACTCAATTCACTACCTTCTTCTCAAAACAGCTTTTTCTTATGTAATTCATGCTTCAGGTGGTGACGTCATCCTAGTCCAAGCCACTTGGGCGTCAAACTTGATGTTAGATGAATTCGACCTCATCTTCTCTCTTAGCAGACCCATCTTTCTAAGCCTCGCAGAGCCTCTGTCTTCTCTAGTTTCACTCTCATCACCCTGATCACCATCAATATTTTATTATCTCTTTTTAGAATATTGAAATAAGTCCCAATTGCTGTGTATGCTTCTACCCTACATCTTCCCATTCATTTTTCATGATGCTGTCTGATTTATCCTCCATTCTCTTTTAAAAAAAAACATTTTATTGGGGACTCCTATACCTCTTATCACAATCTGTCCATGCATCCATTGTGTCAAGCACATTTGTACATATGTTGCCATCATTCTTAATTCATACATCAGAGCATTCTTTTCCCCCAAACTGTAAAATATATCCAGATAAAGTCTCCACTCAATAGCTTGCTCTCTTAGACCTTCTGCCATCAGTCCCTGTCTATTTCCACCTATGGTTGCCACTCTTTTGCCTTGACCACCATTAAATCCAGACCAGATAAACTATCGATTCATCTTTCCTTGAAAATGCCCTGTGTTTTCCCTACCCTTATATTGAGAGTTGGACTGTTTTCTTCATTAAAGGAGAGTTCGTTTGCTGGAAGGAACACGGAATATGAAGGAAGAAAATGTGAGTGTAGGTCCATCAGGTGTGGGAGTCTTGCAAGAATCATGGAATTTCTCCAGGTTCCTGTGTCTCTAGCTGCATAAAAGAAAGACCACTGAAAGGTAGATCATAATGTCTCCTTGGAAAATGTTTCGTAAGATGTTATTATGTGTAATGTATGCTTCTCAAAGACTCTCTTAAATGCCACACTAGGAATTTTCATGACCAACTTATGTCAGTATCACTTTCCCTACACGTGGGTTCTTGCTAGTTGCCTGTGGCATCAGTTTCAACTCTCATGGCGATCTTATGTGGAACAGACGAAATGTTGTGTGGTCTGGGCCAGCCTCATAAGCATTACTATGTTTGAGTCTCTTTTTATTTATAAAAACAATTTTATTGGGATCTCATACATCTCGTAGCATGATCAATACATACGTGAATCGTATGCAGACCACATTAGCCACTGTATCTACCCATCTCATTGAAGAGTCTCTTTCGCCAGCTCTCAGCTTTACTAAACATGGTGCTGTTCTTCAGAGATTGCTCTCTCCTGATCCAGAGCAAATAAGATGAAGTCTGGGCATCCTTGCCTTAATGAGCACTTTTGCTGTACTTTCTTCTAAGACTGATTTGTTCATTCTTATGGCAGTATTTCCAATCCTCCTTGCCCACAGTACAATTTGAATGTGCGTCCTTCAAGTTCCCTTTTTATTGTCTAGTTTTTGCATGCATACGAGATGATTGAAAATATTATAGATTGAATTAGACACACCTTAGTCATCAAAGTGGCATCTCTATGTGAGTTAATGAATCTGTGTCTCTTTAATTAAAATTATGTATGTGGATGTACTGTATAACCTACTGAATTAATCTGATTAAGGGGACGGCGTACCTTATCCATTCATCTTTGTTTCCCCTCTCCTAGAACTTAGCAGAATTGAATATTGTGGGTGTTCTGTTATCCTTTAATGAACAAGTGAGAGAATGAAGTTGAAATTCATGACTGCAAATGCACTATTCACCTTTTGCTAATACCTTCCTCTGCCTGACCTTGACTCCCTGTGACAGGAACAGCTTACTGGCAAGGTGTTAGGAAGGGTTTGAATCTGAGCAGAGTTCCATTACTGAGATGGAATGCCCCGACAGGGCTGTGCCCTGTGGGTTACCATCTGTCCATAATCCGAGGAAAATACCTCTCCAAACATCTGCATTTCCATTTTCAACTTCAATGCTCCATGGCTGTAGGCTTTGACCTTTAATTTATTAAGCTTCTGTGTTTAAATTATGTCAAGGCGAATGAAGGGAATGCTCTTAATGTGGCTTATTGCCTACATTAGTAAAGACATACAATAGTAAAATGTGAATTACCTCTTTTCCTCCGGCCTATGACTAGAACTGATCTTTTGCAGTTTTCTATTAACTCTCCCAGCTATGTTATGAATTTCAGGTATAGACTAGGTTATAAATTTCTCTCCTAAAAAAATTTCTCTCCTTCAGTTGCTGGGTGAAGACTCTATGTAGAACCCACAGATGTGCCCAGATGTGCCTTGTCAGGTGAGCTCTTTCTCCTGGAGTTCAGCTGTGAGCACAGGACACTGGTGGCATAAATAAAATGAGGGGCTATTCTTTTTTACGTTCCTTTGCGTGTCTATCCATGTGCCAAGTGCTGTGGGGAATATGAATGAAGGGGTAAGGCCTGGATTCTTCTCTTAAAAGGCAGGATGCAAAATGGGGAAGTTGTCTATGGTGGGTTAGCAATAATACCCGCAATTCAGCTCTTATGTGCCATGTCCGATACGACATTTTAATTTAATCACCAATCCTTAAAATGGAAGAGTGAGATGAATCCTGTTGTCTTCACTTTATAGATCATAAAATTGACTTCCAAGAGAGAGTTAATTTATGATTTAACTAGGTTAATTTACTCTGTGACAGCTGTGGAGGTGAGTCCATTGCTGCAGGATTGGAGCCAGAAGTGAAAGGTGCAGACGTTTGTGAAATTAGCTATTACTTCCCATTTAGAATTTTAGGGATAATTGCAACTGTTCTGGATAGGATTTTTCCCAAAATATGGCATATGCCTTCTTAATGTCATTTTAAAGTGATGCAATAGTTCAATCATACAGAATAATAAAGAAAATAAGACAATGGACACCGTTGTACGTATACTCAGATTGACCATATCTTGATACTGTATCAAATTTGCTTTAAGAGCATATTAAGCAAAACGTTATAGGCATACTTGAAGCTTTCTTTGTCCCGCTCCTAGATCCAAATTCTTCTCTCTACTCAGTTCTACTCTACTGATTTTAGTGCTTGTACTGAATGTTATCTTTTTGTTTCCTTTGCATGGAAGTTTTTTTTTTGGGGGGGGGGGGCATCACTGCTTCTGGTGGTCGTGGGTGCTACCCAGTGCCGCTCCTGAGAGCTGCCGCTGGATTTGAACGGCCAAGGCTGCTGGCTGCAGTTCGGCACTCAACCACTTACGCCACCGGGGCTCAGCCCGGAAATTTTTTTTTTTTTTAAGTAATGTCAATGAGATGACCATTTTAGCACTCTCTGTCTTTTTTGGCACGTGCCACAGTCTTTAAAATTGACAATTGTCAATTCTCTGCTTTATCCAAAGTATAATGCAAAGCTGTTTAAGCGCTCACTCTCACCAATTTATTGTTTTCAACACAAATGTTCTTGAGTTGCCACTGGTTGAAAACCAGGCTTACATTTCTTGATGATGTTCTGTCAAGTTATGAATATTGATTACAATGTTCAAGGTAATAAATCTGTGGTGTTCTTTTTGTGTCAAGTTGGCAAGGTTCAAGTCCCTAGTTATTCAACAAAACACTAATCCAGGTATTGCTGGGAAGGTAATTTGTAATTGTGATTAAACTCTATCATCGACTGACTTTAAATAAGGGAGATTATCTTTCATAATCTAGGTGGGCCTGATTCAATAAGATAAAAGGCTTTAAAACTTCAGAAGATGAGTGAGGTTTCCTAAGAGAAGAAATTCCATCTATGTATTAGCAGCATCAGTCTGAACCCATGTGTGCCAGCCTGCCTTACAAATGCCTGTTCTACATATTTCAGAGTTGCCTTAATGAATTCCCAAGTTTTATAAGCCTGAAGACAAATATCTTAATATATAGATTCTCGTAGTTCTTCTTTGGTTAAACTGTGGCCAATACAAAAACTCTATTGAAAATCCTAGTGCAGTGAGTTTATTTAGCCTAACAATAAACTGCTGCCACTTCTCTCTCAGTTTGTCATCCTGTGGTGACTTGTGCGAGGTCATGATGCTGGAATTTCATTTTTGTTATTTCAACTGCCAGCAGGGTCATCTAGAGGGAACAGGTTGCAGCAGAGCTTCCATAATAAGAAAAGACTATGAAGACGGGATAGGCTATCCATTTCAGAGGAATTAGCCACTGTCTACTCTGTGGATAGTATTGGAACATTGTCAGAACATTGCCATGGAATATGTCTTCAGGTCAGAAGGCAGGCAAAATATGAAGAACTGTGTTCTCCAAGCAGAGTCAACCAGAATGATGAAGTCAAGCCTGCAGGAGGAAAGTCTTCAGAACCAAGTTTGCTGATGGGCCATGACACAGAATGAAAAGAAACAACTGTAAACTTCTACTATAATTATAAACTTGGAATGTAGTGCTAAGGTAAGAAAATTGGAAAGTGTAAAAGATGAAATGGAATGTGTAAGGATTGATATCTTAGGGATTAGTGAGCTGAAATGGACTGGTATTGGCCACTTTGGATCAGAAAATCACATGATTTATGAGGTTTAGATGATGCATTCATCCTCCAAAAGGATATTTCAAGATCTATCTTATCTGTGATAGGATCATACCTATCTGCCTTCAAAGACAGAATATAACATTATTATTGTAATACATTATAATCCAATCAGTATCGTTATTATTCCAATTTTGCACCAACTCTAAAATCTAGTGATGAATACATTCATGAATTCTACCACCGTCTTCATTCTGAAATTGATCAAATATGCAATGAAGATTCATTGATAATCATTGGTGATTGGATCACAAAACTTAGAAACAAAGAGGAAAGAACAATAGCTGGAAGTTATGGCCTTGGTGATTGATAAAAGCTGGAGATACCATGAGGGGATTTTTGCAAGACCAAAGCCTTCTTCATGGAAAATGCTTTTCCCCCCCGTAACCTACATGGCAACTATATATCATAGACTTTTCCAAATGGAAGACACAGAAATCAAATTGACTACACTTGCAGGAATAGACCATGGAGAAGCTCAATATCAGCAGCTAAAACCAGGCCGGGCTCTGGCTGTGAAACAAATCATCAATTGCTTCAGTTGAGCTTGAAGTTAAAAAAACGAAAGAGGTCCACCAGAGCCAAAATTCGTTGAGTCCATCCCACCTGGGTTTTGAGACCATCTCAAGAGTAGACTTACAGTATTGAACACGAATGACAAGGGCCCTGATGAGCTGTGGGATAACACCAAAACCATCATACAGGAAAAAAGCAAAAGGTCATTAAAAAGGAAAGAAAGAAAATAACAAAGTGTATGTTGGAAGAGATTCTGAAACTTGCTCTCAATCGTAGAGCAGCTAAGGCAAACGGAAGAAACGAAGAAGTAAAAGAGTTGAACAGAAAATTTCAAAGGGCAACTTGAGAAGACAAAGGAAAATATTATCATGACATGCACAAAGACCTAGAGCTGGAAAATGAGAAAGAAGAACACACACCATCTATCTTAAGCTGGAAGAAGAACTCGAGAAAAAGTCAGAGCTTCAAGTTACAACACTGAAAGATTTTATGGGCTATTGAATAAGGAAGACTGAAGAAGAATCCATGCACTTGAAGTATGGTGCTGGTGAAGATAATTGAAAGTGCCACCAACTGCCAAAAGAACAAATGACTCTGTCTTGGAAGAAATCCGTCCGTACAGTGAGGATGCCCTTTAGAGGATATGGTCAAGTCTGTGGCCTTGGACTAATCTGGAAACTTGAAAAAGAGAGTGGCATGGTAACTGCCCTGTTAGGTTGATTCTGATGAATTTTTAATAATTTGATGAGCTAATAGAACCACCACTTCAGTTCAGAAATAAAATGTCCATGTTAACCCCAATGAATCTCCTCCCTCCATTGCAATTGTAAGAATCACTTCCTTGAATTCCTTCATAAGAGAAAGACCAGACTTTCTACTTCCATAAATTTAGTCTTGGAAACTGACAAGAACGGTTCTACTCTGCCCTATAGTGTCACGATGAGATGGTAGCAAGTTTTGTGTTTCTTTACATTCTTATCAGTCATAGGTATAGCTCCAGATACTACAGCTTAGTCTTGACCATTAAAAACTTTTTTCCTCTGATTTTTGAGGTCTCTCTTCACAGACGTTCTTTCTTCATCCCTCTGTTCCTTCTTGTTTGTCTGCAAAAAGAATCCAGGGCATTTGACCTTCCTGTTTTCCCACAGTCAGAGTTTGCTGATCTCATACTGATGTTGTAATGCAACATGTGCCTTTCTCCTTTGCATTTCCTGAAAACTGGTGACTGAATCCAGAGGCTTGATCAGTTCTTCATCTTAGTTTTGGGAACTTTTTTATATTTGTAAAAAATTTTGAAGATCCAAATGGCTTTGGTTTATGTAATCAATTATTAATCAATATTTGCCATATTATAAGTTAAAGCTGAATTTTTGAACTGTAATCATTTATTTTAAAATAGTACTAAAAATCCCCCTATATGTTAATATAAACAAATTGCCTAATCATAAGTAACTATGCAAAACATCGCTTAAAAAAACATTCGGTGAGAAGACTGACATTGTTTTCCCTTTTTCTGCAAATCCTTTTAATGTTTGGCTTAATAGAAGACAGCTGCATTATCTGTTTTGGCATCCAGTCTGTTGCATTATGCTGTATGATTCGAAATCTGTAAAGAAAACCAATCTCACACAGACACACATTTGGAAAAGCAAGTACCTCACATATGCCCTGAAAGTTTCTTGGGCTCCTTTGACTACACTCTTTGAGAATTACGGGGCAACCCACCTAGGGGTAGCTGTGTGTCTCTCTTCAAGAAGGGTATCATGTCTGATTATGCTTCTTCTTTATGATCATCGCAGTTTGGGATTCTCTGTTCTCAGATACACTAATTCATTGGAAGATGCAAGTGATGGTATTTTATATTACATTTGGAAGTCTGGTGTGTCTTAAAATTAGTTGACTCTTATTGTTTTTTGACAACATGTTCATTCTTTCTTTGTGCTGTCAGCAGAGGGACTTTGAGTTGCCTCCAACTCTCAGGGATGCTATGTCCTTCAGAAGGGCGCACTGCTCGGCCGGGCACCATCCTCACATGGGCTATGACGTCTGCACCATTGTTATAGTCACTGTGTCAATTCATTAAGGGTCTTCCTTTTTTTTGCTGACCCTCAAACTTTATCAAGTATATTGTCCTTGCGTTAGGGGCTGGTCCTTTTGACATGTCCAACGTCCCCCCTCCTGGCGTCTAGGAATATTTGGACGTTACTTCTTTCCACCTATTTTTGTTCTCTTGCAGTTAATATTTTCAACCTTCTTTACCAACACCATAATTTAAACGTATCAGTTCTTCTTCTGTCTTCTGTATACATTGCCCAATGTTCATCTGCTTTTGAGACTACTGAAAATACCATGGATTGGGTCAGGCACAGCTTAGTCCTCAAAGTGACTGTTTCCTCATTGGCGCTTCACAGAGGTCTGGTGCTGCGAATCTGTTCAATGCAGCCGGATGTTTGATTTCTTGGCTGCTGCTCCCTAAGTGTTGCTTGTGGGTCCAAATAAAATGAAACCCTGACAATTTCATCCTTTCTCCACTTATCATGATGTTGTCTATTGGTCCAGTTGTGGAAATTTTGACTCCTTTTCTTTATTCATGTTTAATGTTCTTACTGGCTTCTCACCATTCATCTGGTCTCTGGTTATTACTATACGTGGTAGTTGCATAATTTGGTGTCAGCTTCTGAAGGGGGAAGTCTAGCCTGTTAATCAAGTGACAGCTTCATGACCTCATCTGGAGGCGCCAAGGAGATAAAGACCTCGCTGGAGGCCAGATACACACTGAATCTCTGCTTGTCTCCCTGTGAGACATCCTGTTGACAAGCCAGATGGAGCCATGTTGATGGCAGCCAGAGCCCTCGAGCTGGAGGCGTCGTGTAGAAACCCAGACCAGCACTGAGATACTTCTATCACCACTGGACCCACAAGACTTTCCACCCACTGGCCTGTGATCTTTCTGCACTCGGTGTTATTTTATGTGTTGAGTAAGTCTGAAGAGGGATTTATAGACTGGTGTCAGACATATGGGATAATATCAGACTTATGGACTTGATCTGGACTGAGTTGTGATGTTTTCTGAATATATAATTACTCTGATATAAAACACTCTTTATAAAGCTAACGGTGCCCGGCTATAAAAAAAAAAAACATAGCATCTGGCACCTTAAGGGCTTGAAGATCAACAAGCAGCCATCTAGCTGAGGAGCAACAAAGCTCATATGGAAGAAGCACACCAGCCTGTGTGATCATGAGGTGTTGATAGAATCAGGTATCCAGCATCGCAGAACAAAAAAATAAATCATTTCACTATGAATGAGTGGGAGTATGGACTGGAGACCCAAAGCCCATCTATAGACATCCTCTTACAGAAGGGTGGTAGGGAAGAGAGGAGCCAGCGAGTATGCAGTATAGCAGCAATGAAACCTACAACTTTCCTTTAGTTCTTTAATACCTTCTGATCCCCACTATCATGATCCCAATTCTACCTGACAAATCCTGCCAGACCAGAGGCTGTGCACTGATACAGATAAGAGCTGGAAACACAGGGAATCCAGGACAGATAACCCCTTCAGAACCAATCATGAAAGGAAGAGTATCAAGAGTTTAAGGGGAAGGTGGGGGAGAAAGGGAGAGTAGATAAGGGAGGGAAGAGAGACATTGATCCATGTAAGACATGAGAAATAATAACTTATAAATTATCAGGGGGGAGGGGGGAATGGAGAGAGGGAGAGGGGAGGAGGAGGAAATGAGGACTCACGTAGAGAGCAAATGTTTTGAGATCGATGAGGACAACAAATGTACAAATGTGCTTGACACAATGGATTTATGAATGGATTGTGGTAAGAGGTGTACAAGCCCCCAGTAAAATGATTTAAAAAATAAAAATGAATAATACTCTCCTTAGACACAGATAAGTCTTCCTGAAGTTAATTCTCTAGTTCACCTGGACTAACACAACATATAAAGTGTCCAGCCTGTTTTTGTGATGGTTTCTAGATTTAGGTTGGATATATGAGTACTCAAGGAGGTGTTTTAGCTCTTAAGGACATGTTTAAATTTTCTTCAGTTTCAAACTGAAATTGTTGGCTTCTATTCTTGTTTTAACTGATTATGATGAGCTTCTCCATTGTCTCTTCCCACAAATGTAATCAGTTTGATTCCTGTGTGTTCCATCTGAAGAGGTCCATGTATACAGTTGCTGTATATATTGTTGAAAAAAATTGCAATGAAGGAGCCATTGGTTTTACTAAATTCTATTATTTAATCTCTGGTGTTATTTCTATAAATAAGTCAGCTATCATTCCTTCTTCTTTGTTTCCAGCTTTTGCAATCCTATCAACAGTAACCACAATGTATTTGATTGTGTGGTTGATCCGTTTCAGACAGAGTATCTTAGTGAAATTTTCACCCTCTTTGTCATTAGTTTTGGTAGGTTTTGTGTAAATTTGAGTCAAACATGTATTAACTAGTCTTCTTTGTAGGCATATAGATATTATCTTATCAGACAGCATTGCACTTCAAAATAGATCTTGGAATGGACTTTTTGAAAGTGAGTGTGGCACTAGTCCTCTTCAACCTTTCATTCTGGCATAGTAAATTCTCTGATTGTCCAATTCAAAATGGCCAGTCCAGGTCCATATCAACTCATGAATGCCAAGGATAGCTGTCTTTTTTTGCATTCATCTCTATTTTGACATCTTCTGAATTTCCTAGATTCATAGTTTGCATATTCCATTTTCCGATTATGAATGGACATTTGTAGCTGATTCTAATTTTGAGTTCTGCCCCATCTATCCATGAATGTCCTGAAAGTCTTGCTCCATGTTCTCACAGAGGCAGCTCTTTGTCAGTAGTGTATTTCGAGTATCTTTCAACTTGAGAGACTCATCTTTGGGCTTTATACGAGACAACATTCTGCTCCAATTCAAAAGGTTTTCAGTGGATTATCTTCCAGAAGAGGACTACCTATTCTTTCTTCCTTGTGTGAAGCGACCACAGTCCAACAAAATGACAGATGAGTGGTGGTCTTTCTTTCTCAGTAAAGGTATATCAAATACTATATCAAATTGCAGTCTGTGGCATGTGAGGTTTCATGAGACACATCGTCTTGAAGAAGATTTATTTGGGGTTAGGTAAAATCAGAAGGGAGGCAGGGTAGACAAGGTTCCTTTGTCTCGCTGTTGTATCATCTGAAACCCTAATAGAAAACGTGTTGCTGTCCATTCTACCAGCTGCTTCAGAGGTCCAGGGTCAAAGTGATTTAAGTAATTTCTACTTGCCTTCTCTGTCTGCTAAACCTAATCACACTATTGGAACTTAAATGCAATAAAAAGCAGTCTTTCTTTGTGCCTAGGAGAAGACGGTGAGCACAGTAGTGCTTCTACAGCCTTAGATAACTTGCTTAGCATTGGTGTCTTGCTTTCCTCATTTACAGTGTGGGTAATAAGAAGACCTACCTGACAGTTATTTTAAAGATTAAATAAGATAGTACATGTAAATATTTAAGGTAGTGCCTGATCTATCTCAATAACCATTATTTACTAATAGTTATGTCATCTCAAGTGCTATATTCTAAAATACATCTCTAATATAATCCAGAAGTCTGAGGCATGGTTATTCCTTAAACGGAATTACTTGGGATATGCTAATTCAAGAAACACAGACGTCTTTGGCAGATACATCTATATTCTAAACCATCTAAAATAATCTTTAAAAAATCTCCTTGCATTATCAAGAATAAAGATTTTCAGGAATAACTCTAGCTGGTAGTCATGGCTGGGTTATTGCTTCTTCCCTAAGGAATCCAGTTCCATTTTTGTCTAAGAGGCTGATGTACTGTTAGGTATTTGGAGAACTGTCTGTCTTGGCTATTTGGGAATGCTTTTAAAAGGTTCCAGAAACTGTTGTTTGTTGATAAATCAGAAGAATCAGAAAGAAGAGTATTAGTGAAACTGTAAAAGTAGGAACAAGATTTTATGCAGGGGTGCCAGCTGTCATCCCTCTTAGGAACACACATCATAGATTTCAATGCTTTTCAGACATCTGCTCTCACAGCCATATAAAACAGTCCTTCTGTCAGCAAAAGTCCTGGCAAAAAAGCTCCATTATTTCAGGAATCACATTCCCAGGCCTGGTGCCTGTATCCTCCTCTAAACTTAAGGCTGTGGAGAAGTTACATAGTATGCTCTTACAGAATTAGCCCACGATCTAGTACTATACACACATTTCCTTACTTTATCGCTGGAATTCATGTTCCTTTGCGCTAGGTTCTGTAGTCCTAGATCAATGGTACCTGGACACCTTTTCTATTTCTTGATCTAAAAAGAGTAGCTGGTATTTAAATCCTTTCCCACGTGGATCATGACCACAAGTTGTTTCTAATCATCTGGTGTAGATCCTTAGTTACCTCACCTAGACTTTTAGAACCCTCCAAGCTGAACTCATTCCTCATGACAATTATCTAAACCCTTAACATTTCAAGATTGAACCCAGATCTTACAGTTTATTTCAAGCTGTTTGTCAGCTTTCACTTGAACCTCGAAACCATTGTTGTCATTTGAACTCTTTACCATCTGACGATTGAAACCAGACCCCAAGCTGGTCTTCCAAGCTTTTTAATGACAAGAGATTGAACCCAGACCTCATTCCTGACATCCAAAACTCTTACCATTTGAGGATTAAACTCATTCCCAAATAGTGCCCAAATTCCATGCCATTTGGGGACTAAACTTCAGGTCTTTAGACTGCTAACTAAGTTCTTTACAGCTTGGGAATTTAACCCATGCTGCTCATATGTTATCAAAGCATTATATCAATTGAATATCGACTGCACACCAGAAGGCGGACAGCCAAACTCTTTAGCAGTTAGATATTGAACCCAGACCTCACTGCAGATTGTCTTCCAAGTTTTGTGCCAGCTGGATTGCGAGCCCCGTCTGTGGCTGCCTTCCAACCTCCTTATTAATGGGGGGTGGGGGGGTGGAGGAGAGAGAAACAGAGGTCCCTAAACTGCTTCAAGTATTCTATGCCGAGGAATCAAACCTATCTATGGTCATTATCCAACCTCTTTACCAGCTGTGGATTGGACTCGGCTGTCAAAAACCAAGCGTACAGATTGGTTGAAAACCTATTTATCTTTTTCAGCTGCTAAAGACCTTGAATGATGATATTAGTAGCTCAGAGGAGAAGTGCTTCTCTAAATGTGGTTTCCCACCACCTGCATCCGAGTCACCTGAGGCTGCTTACTAAAAAGACAGATTTCTGGGATCCATCCCAAGTCTTCTGGCTCAGAATGCCTAGGGGCGTAGCCACGGAATCTGCATTTTTTTATTTTTGCAGGCGCTCTAGCTGCTTTCCACGCACACTCAAATGTGAGAACCGCTGCCCTTAAGCAAGGTCGCCCTTATCTGTTGGGGGGAACAATCCCAGATCTCCCAGCTGCCATCCAGCTGCTCGCCAGCTGGACCTAAACTGTAGGTTCTCATTAATATACTCTATCGATGCATTGCTTTATTAGCTTGGATGTATCAGCCAAGTCTTTTCTAAGCATGGCGCAGTTGCGCTCGTTTATAGGCTGGAGGCTCATTCCCTGAGGCCACTACTTCTGGGGGAGGGAAGCACGTTGAGTAGTGGTCCAACTCCGGGTTTGCTTTCTGCCTCCTCCCAGAGGGCCTCTCCTACAAGACTGGTCTTGCGAAAGCACAGCCCGCCGACTTGAAGGCGTGCTCCTCAGGACCCCATTCTCTTGCAACGATAGAAAGGCGGGTATCGCTTCTCTGAAGGTGAAAACGGGTCCTCTTCCCAACTTCTCTCCAGCAGATGAACAGGTGAGACGCCCCCGGCCCCCATTTCTTGCCCACCCAACTTCTTCCTGTCCTTTTTGCCACCCCCTGCTGCATCCCATTTAAGCAAAAAAAATCAGAACATTTACAAATGTACAGTTTTATAAGGAAATGCAGAGGAGTGGAGAATGAAAAACAAACGATCTAGATGCTAACATCTGGAGCAGACCAAATTAAGAAATAAGAGCTCATTACTGTAGCAATTACTTACTAAGTCTGGGAAACTTAAACCTAAATCTGGGTTGAAATTTTTCAAGCATGCTTTAATATAAAAATAACCTGGGAAAAATATGCATGGACTATTGTGAATCAAATTGAATTTCATGTGCACTATTGAAAATGCATGGCCTTAACTTTCCCATTGCTTCTGAGGGACAGATCATACTCTCTAGGGCTGAAATGTGTCCTTTGCTGTGACCAAGGGCCATTAAGTGCATTAAGCTGTAGGATTTTTTTCCCCCACATGCAAATTGTTGCTGTTTTTTGGTGCCTTCTCAAGTTGACTCTGACACTGCAACCCTCTGGACAGAAGAACAAAGCACGGCCTGTCCTGGGCCATCCTCACAGCTGATTATGTCTGAGCCCATTGGGGCAGCCATCGTATGAATTTCTCTCACCGAGGGTCTTCCTCTTTTCCATTGCCCCTCCAATTTACCAAGCATAATGTCCTTCATTGGGGACTTGTCTCTCCTGATCACCCATCCAAACTCTGTGAGCTCAAGTCTCCCAATTCTCACTTGTAAAGAGCATCATTCCTCCAAGACAGATTTGTTTGTTCTTCTGGCAGCCTATGGAACTCTCAGTGCTTGGCCAACATCATAATTCAAATGCATCCCTTTTTCTTAGGTTTTCCTCATTCTCTGTCCAGTTTTCACATGTGTATAGGATGCTGAAAACACCATGGGGTGGGTCGAGTTTAACCCGAGGCCTCAAAGAGACATTTTCGCTCTTCAATCCTTTAAATACGGCAGCAGATGTGCCAAATGCAATACATCATTTGATTTCTTGACTGCTGCTTCCATGAGCATTGAGTGTGGGTTCAAGTAAAATGAAATTTCAGTCTTTATAGATGATGACATTGTCTGTTGGTCTAGTTGTGAAGCTTTTTCTTTCCCAAACATTAAATTGTAATCCACGTTGATGGCTATAGTCATTGGTCTTCATGAGTATTTGCTTTAGGTACTCTTGGGTTTCAGCAAGCAAGGTTGTGTCATCTGATATTGCAGGTTGCTCATGGGTCTCTCTTCAATCTGTCCACTCCAGACTAGTAAGGAAAAACAAGCAAGTCTGTGCTTACCTTTCTTACTTGATAATCTGCTCTTGCTTGCCCTACTCCTCTTCCTCTTCTTTCCAGTCCTCCTCCTCCTCCATCACGTTTTCTGTTTTCTGTTTCTCCCACTAAAATGTAACCTCTATTAGGATAGAGATTTTTTTTAAATTGTTGCAAAATCTGGGAAGGCTTACAGAGCAAATCAGTTTTCCATTTAGTAATCCACCAACATTTGTTTCATGTCACTGGCAAGCCCCACAATGTTATATCCCTTATCCTGTGTTTCTTCTTCCTCTGCTTCCAGTCCCCCTTCTTTCCCAACATTCCTGAAAATGGCCCTTGGGTCAACACTGACCTTTGGATCTCAGACTGGTTGTCCGAAGGCCCATATATCACCCTCATGTCCGTGTCACCTCAAAGATAAATCCATTGTTGGACTGAACATAGAGTGCCATAGTCCTGGTGATTCCAGCAGTCTCTTTTCAACCAGTAAGCTGAGTCTTTCTTATTATTTTATATTTTGTCCACATTTTCCACCACTCAATCTGGAACCTTTTTATATGGCCCCTTTCAGAGCAGTTGTTTGTGGTAGCCAGGTATCATGTTTTTCTTCTGATTTCAAAATTGTGGAGACTGATGCTTCATTGGTTCATTGGACTAAATGTTTCTCCACGCCTTGGATTTTCATAACTCTTCTCTCCTCCAGAGAGGAAGAGACCAATTGTTGCACCTTAGATGATCATTCTCAAGCTTTTAGGACCCCAGGCCTTACTCATCAGAGTAGGAAATGCAACATTTTCTTGGTGGACTGTATTATGGCAATTGACAGTGGTCTCTCTTGAGACTATGGTCCCTAGGGCCTTCCAAGGCCAGCAACTCATTCCCTCAAGGTGCTTGGTTATGTCTAAAAAGTTTTCATAATTTTGTTCCCTGTATGCTTCACCACATTCAAGGATATATTTACAGCTAAGGTAAATACACACAAACATCAACTTTCAAACCTGTATGTATTATGGTTATATTCCCTGATTGTCCTGTATGTCTATTCCTATATCTTTTCACAGATCAGGCAAAATTATTTCAGGATTGTATATCAGGAGTGTCTTCCCTTGTTTCTTGCATTTTTTAGGCTAACCTCCTTCTAAGTACATGTTTCCTTCTTCTTCAGCCAAGTAACAGGTGTCTGCCCACTAGTCAGCATTTTATCCCTCCCTTTCCCACTTACCTCTGGTAACTATCCAATAATGTTTCTTTTAGTGTTAAAACATTTGATGACTAAAATAGTGGTCTCATGCATTAGTTCCCCTTTTGTGATAGATACATTTCACTTAGTATGTCCTCCAGATTCATCCATATTATGAGGCATCTCACAGTT
The DNA here is from genome assembly GCA_004026705.1 of Nesogale talazaci. Classification (NCBI taxonomy): domain Eukaryota; kingdom Metazoa; phylum Chordata; class Mammalia; order Afrosoricida; family Tenrecidae; genus Nesogale; species Nesogale talazaci. The sequence goes on from PVJH01006939.1 coordinate 24,838, forward strand.
TCATAATTATTTTTAACATCCTTGTATTCTATTTTATGTATTCTAGTTTAGCTATTCTTCTACTTGTGGGTTTTTAGATTACTTTTATCTTTGAGATTGTGACTAAGGCCTCAATGACTTTGGGTGTGCTTATGTCTTTTTGTGTAACGACTCTTATTTCTCTAGGATCTATACCAAGTTGAGAGCTTGTGGAGTCATATGCTATTGCAATTTCCAACTATTTGAGGAAGCACATACCATTTCCCACAGTGGTTGCATGATTTTACAGTCTTCCCAATGCAGTAGGAAGACTCCAGTCTTTCTACACCTTCACCAGGATTTGTTGTTATTTTTTTGCTTGTTTGTTTGGTTTTTGCTTTTAAGTTTGCTCCTAATGCTGGGATGAGATAATACATTGTTGTTTTAATTTGTATTTCTCTTATGGTTATTGACTGCGAGCATTTCTTGACATTTTTTTTGACTGCTTGGTGTGCTTTGTCTTGTTTTTGCCAAGTGTCTCTTCATGATCTTGGCCCATTTTTAAAATTTAGATTATTAGTCTTTTTTGTTGTTGAGGTATGGTAGTTTACTATACATTTTAGAACTTTGTCTCTCACAGGACAGGGCCTTTACTGCTTCATTTACTGCAGTTTTCCTCAGTGTCTTTCACATAATAGACAATAATATTTATTGAATAATCAACCCAGCTGACCATCAAAATAAATGGATGAAGGAATAAGAACAATTGTAAAAGAAACAAAACCTTTTAAAACCTCTTTGATATTGAAGAAGAGTGAGAGAGAACATTTCCATAATCTAGGTAATATTGAAAAGTTTCTTTAAAAATGCAATCCAAACCCTTATAATATAAACTATGTGAGGTTTTATTCCTGAAAATGTATCAAAATTATAATGAGAAGCAGGGTTATATAGCACCCATAGACCTATACCAGAAATCAGAAGATTGTTTCAGCCCTGTCCCCAGTCCTGCCCTACATTTTTGGATAAAAATCTTTATTTTTGACAAGAATTAGTATCCTTCTTCCCCTTGAGAGTGGTGAGGATCCAATAAGACAATGTCTTATGGGCATCCTTCTCAAATTACAAAGTCTCTGTGAAGGGGAAGCATTGACCTCCTGGGTAGATGCAGGAGTTCTTTGACGGAGGCACTGCCTCAACAATAGTAAAGCAGATTTTAGCTACAAACTTTTATTGCACAAAAGAATGTTATTTGTTCACTCTTGAATTTCCCCCGTCTCCTGTGACAACACTTCTACCTGCCATAACTAGTTAGCCTTTGTAACCAAATCTAAGCTCTCTTTGTTAAGCATCTTTCTGCCCTTTCTAAAAGGGCTCTTAGAAGCATCTGTTGCTGCATAGCAAATCATTCCTAGACCTAGTGGTTGAAAACAGGAATTGATTCCGCCCACGTATCTGCCATTTGGGAAGTGCTTGATGAGGAAGCCTTATCTCTGCGGCATGTGGTGTCCATTAGGCAGCAAACCTAGGAGGTAGTGGATCCACTGATAACAAGTGGTTTATGGATTCGTGTGAGCACAATACCTGCTGGGGCTGAGGGCTTGCAGCCTCCTCACTTTCTTTCTAGGCAGGTCTCTCTTTGGTCTGTTTGTCTTTCTTATTACCTGGTGACTGCGTATCTCAAAGGATAGGAGGAGCTGCCAGGTTCTTAAGCTCTGGTCCCGGTGTCAGATTACCCAATAAACAAGGTAAGCACATGCTTACTTATGACTCTATCTCTAGGGAATGATTTCACATAGTTTTTTTTTTTAACCACATCAAAGCTTCTGCATATAGGTATGACATTTCTCTCTCTCCCAGTTCCATAGTAATTTCATAAAGAAGTGAAGCCTCTTTTTTTTTTTTTTCAAATTTACAATCCCTGGCAGGGATAGACCACCCAGTCGACAAGGTAAGCGAAAAAGAAAAGGTGAAACTGTTCATTACAGCGCCCAAGTCAGCCCACGCTCACCTTGGTTAGTGAGCCATGCCCTGTGTCCGGTAGCTCTGAGTCACGATGGACTTGGTGGTACGGCATGAGATTTTGGAGTCCTAGAAACTGGTACACGGTCAGATCTGTAGTATTGAACTGGTCAAAAAAAAAAAAGTCACAGAGCCCAGATTCAAGGGGTAGAGACATAGACCTCGCCTGTGAGAGAGGTGTCCAAGAATTGGGGGCCATGTTTTAATCGTGCCACAAAGGCAGCTCTACAAACCCTACTGTTGACTCTGCTAGTGTAGCTTGTTGAGTTGTGTTATCGTGTGCTGCAGGCTGCCATGGAGACTCTTCTGAAGTGTGGTAACCCAGGGTGCACTTCCAGGTCTTCACCATTGTGGTGATGTTTGAGCCGATGGTCGCAGTCCCCGTGTCGATCCAGCTCGCTGAAGGGGTGTCTTGTTCTCTTCTGTTGTTGCTAACTCTCTCCTTTCGCAAGCATCGTGGTCTTTTCCCAGGGACGAGTCTCTCCTGATGACATGTCCAAAGTATGGGAGACGATGTCTCACCATTCTTGTTTCTAGGGAACTTTCTGGCTCATTTATTCCAAGACGGATTTGTTTTTCTGGAAGTCCACGATACTTTCGATATTCTTCTCCAACACCATAATTCAAATCATGAATTCTTCTGCACTCTTCCTCATTCACTGTCCAACTTTCACATGCATAGGAGGCCATTGTAAATACAATGGCTTGAGCCAGTCCCCAAAGGGGACTAAGTGTTTTCAACACTTTACAGCGGTCTTGTGCAGCAAATTGGCCCACTGCAATGCATCATTTGATTAAATTATACACTATAGTAAAGCGAATGTTAAGAACATGTAAAATTAGAATCAGGTTTGTTTTAGTTCCCTTGTAGACAATAGAAACATTGAAATATTTCAGAGTTTTTTTCAAGTGTTCATTCAATAAATATTTACTTGAGTATTTTATTGAGAAATATCAAGCAATTTTATATATTGAGCATTTTGGGGGGGGGCATCACTGCCCTCTGGTGGGAGTAGGAGGCCCAGCCTTGCTCCTGGAGAGCTGCTGCTAGATTTGAACCGCCAACCCAGTGGGCCGCAGTCATTATGCCACCAGGAATCAGCCTTATATTGATCATTTATTAGGTACTCGACCCTATTCTAAATAATAAGAATACAATAATCAGATAGACAAAGTCTTTGAATTCTTTGGCCCATACATTTTAGGGGGGGGAATAAATGCATAAAAATAAAACAATCATGGATACTAGAAAATGAATTAAGCTACAATGATAAGATGACTGAAAAGGAAGATTCTCAGCTGTAAGTAACAGTGGAAATTAATTTTAAGCAGTTTAATTAATAAGGAGCCAAGAAGCAGGGCATTCCTGATTAGTGAATTTTGTAACCAGAGGCATTATCAGTGAATGGGGTGTTTTCTACTTGTTCTCTCTCATACTCATAATATGGCTACATAGTTATGATGTCATGTGAATTTATGATTTTCTCCAGTTATGACAAGGTAAACACATAGTTAAACCAATTTCAATGGTAACGAGACCTCTATCACTGACTTTGACCAATTGGAACTCATCAAATTCAGCCTTATCAAGAAGGGTCAATCTGAGCAAATCTTATCAGTTGGCAGTATTGACTGGGTTTTTACACAGCCGGGTTTTTTTAACCTGATTTTTTAAGACACATAGTCTTATTGTCTCTTGAGATTTCCTGAAGGGAAAAAAGAATAAATATGACCAAGATGAAGGAAAGGAAAGACTAGCATTCAGCTAAAGAGGAGGAAAATGCAGATAATTATGGGAGAAGGGGCCCCAAGTGTTACTCTTGCCTCAATTCAAGGCAGGTTTACTTAGTCTTTACTAACTAAGACGGTTCCCAACCTGTGGGCGGGTGCTCCTCCACGGGGTCCCAGGACTCTTTCACAGGAGTTGCCCACTTGATGACAGTAGGGAAAATACAATTAGGGGGTAGCAGAAAAAGTAATTTTATGGTGTGTGTGTGGAGGGGGGGAGTGTGTGTCACCACAATATGTGGAACAGGGTCATGGCATTAGAAAGGTTGAAAAACCACCGCTCCCGATTTATAGTTCTCTTTATTTCTAAAGGGGAGTTGTCTGTGATTCCAGGTTTTGCAGGTAGTTTCTTTTGGTGTTGGCCTTCTTTCTTCCCTAGGAGCTCTCAGTCATCATACAACAAGTGGAGGAACTTTAGCAACAAAGCTCTTGGGTGGGGGGTGGGGGGGGTGGGTATTCTATTACCTTTCTGTGCCAGTTTTTAAAGAGGTCCTTACAAGTATTAGAATAAGCAGAGAATCATTTTGGTACATCTCATACTTTTCTATAAAGTGATTACACAAATAAACAAAAAAGAAGGGTCAGAATGGAATTTTGTGAGCAAAGAGTAAAGAAGGGAACTGCCTTTAAGTCCAAGTGTCTCTTTGGTGGGCAGCCATGAAGCTGAAAGCTGAATGATGGGAAGAGCCTACCTTGAATCGAGGCAAAAGTAACTCTTGGGGCCACTTCTCCAATAATTATCCACATTTTCCTCCTCTTTAGCTGAGTCTAGTCTTTCCTTTCCTTCATCTTAGTGGTATCAATTCTTTTTCCTCTTCAGGAAATCTCAACTGAATCATCACATTTGTAGGAAAATCTTCTTTGCTTCCCCTTACCTCACACACATCCCCAAACCAGAGGGCTTTTCTTAACAGGATGACTTGAGTCATGTGCACTATACCTACTATACTTTTAACTGTAAAACGCTATGTTTATTTGTCTTCTACTTAATCCTTTTTCTTAGCACAGTGTCTGACACATAGTAGATTCTCAGCCAAAGTCTGTTTCGTTAATACAAGGGGAGAAGGTTTGGAGGGAACACCTGCATTTACAGACCAATCAAGACGATGGAAGACTTAGCAAATAATTTCAATGAGGCAATTAAGTGCTATTATAGGAAGAGATATTGTGTGAGTCTGGGTAGACTTGAGAAACAAATTCACAAACGCACTTATGTATATAAGAGAGGGTTTTATATAAAGGTAATTGTATATTAAGAAAATGTCCCATCCCAGTCCAAATCAAATCCATAAGTCCGATTTTAACCCATATGTCTGACAGCAATCTACAAAATCCTTCAGACTCACAAAACACATGCAATGACACCTACGCCAGTGGGTAGAAAGTCTTTGGATCCAGTGGTGTGGTAAGCTTTTCAGCGCTGGCAAGAATCTCCCCATTGCTTCTCTAGGCCCAGGTTTCTTGCTGCATCAGGCTAGGTCTATGTGGCTTCTCCTCCTAGATGTCTCCTAGGGAGTCAGCCTTGTCAGTCTAGTCTCTCAGACAGTGAGTGATGGTAGAAAGTCTACAAGGAAGAGAGAGAGTGTCTCCACCTCCACTAAGGAATTACCACATTTCCCAGAATTCTCAGGAGAAGGTCATGGTCACACAGAGGTCTCAATATCTAGCTCCAGATTGACAGGCTAGACTCCACCCCTACACTCTTAATCCTCAAATAGACAACAGTTTAGGTAACTTCCACAGATATTAAAAAGTTTATAATAGCAACAAGAACTCACTCTGCCTGAAGGGTTTTCTTCAAAACAAAATAAACCACAAAGCATATCATAAAGTGTCTTTGATATCCTGGATATTTTCCATTATTTAAGTCTACCCGCCAATGAACAACTTTCAAGGAATCCATTTTTTTACCCCTCAGTGTGAGAAACAGAATGGGACTAAGCCTTCCCCCTGGCTTATAGAATCCTAAAAGATTAGAAATGGGATGGCCTTCTGAAGTCACCTAAAGAGCACTCCTGTGTGCTCAAGACAAGGCAGGGGAGGTGACACTCTCATCTCTGAACCAGCCTTTGAGGATGACAAAACATGAACACACACACACACACACCAAATCTTCAAGTGCCCCAGGAAGGAAAAGTGCAGAAAACAATTCTGAGTTAGTTTTAGAAAAGTGCTATTGAATGCAAACATATCCATAGAAAAGTGTTCCCAGCATTCATGACGCGCAGACTGCAGTTGTACATTGGACACACCCGTGGAACAACTGTCTGACTCAGACAATACATCACTGATGATGCTGAAGGGTTCCTGTCACACCTGCACCCACTCCTGGGGTCTCTACTACTCTGAAGGTGGCAGGAGTTCAAACTTCAAATGCCAAAAATTAGCTGTGCCTACATTTAAACGTTGTCACTATGGAAACAGACTATATGTTCTTTCATGTTTGGTTTCTCTCAGCGAGCATTATGTTTGTCAGATTCATGTGCACTATTCTGTTGAGCTGCAGTTTGTTCATTATCTCTGCAATATCATATTCTATTGCTGAAATATATCAAGTTTATCCATCTTTACTAATGTTCCACCCTTGGATGATTGTCAGTTTGAGTTACTATGACTGTTCCTGGACCTCTTTGTGTGTGTGTTAAATATATGCTCATATTTGTGTTAGAAATATGACTCCTTGGTTATTCTATAGAATATATTCTCTTCTGTGATATTTGAGAAACCTTGTTTAGCTACCTCTTACATTTTAAACTATAATGCACACAGAATTAATTTTGGTACATGGGATGGGAATGAGAGGTGGGGGATGATTTTTCTCCCCTGTAAATATCCAGTTGACCAAATACCATTTACCAAAATCATGATTTCTCTATTTGTCGACAGTTTGACCTTTATCATAGAGCAAGGGTCTGTGCACAGATGGGCAGACGCTTGGACTCTGTTCTGGTCCACTGATCTATTTGCCTATCTTTATACCAACATCAAGAAGGCTTGTCGGCACAATGTTTAAGAACATCCCTGTGAGCTGGACAGATCAGTGGTGTGAACCCACCAGTTGCTTTGTGGGTGAAAAGACCAGATGATTTCCTCCCATAAAGATTACAGCGTCAAAAACCCTGTGGAGTAGTTCTACTCTGTCCTATAAGATCACCCCCTATGAGCCAAAATGGACAGCAAACAACATCAGAGCCCAACCCAAACCCATTTCTACCAAGTTGACTGATTCAGTGATGCTACAGGACAAAATAGAACTGTCTCCTAGAGGTTCCCAGGGCAGCAGTCTTTACGGAAGCAGACCGCCACATCTTTCTCCCAGAAGATGTTGGTGGGGTCAAAACCACTGATCTTCCAACCACTGCACTGTCAGGACTCCTGTACCCCAAACCTCTATCTCCTAACGACTGTAGATTTATAAGTATTGATATCTCCAATTTTGTCTCTCTTCTCTCTGGTTGTCTTGCTGATTTCTGGCCCTTTTATTACCACATTCCTTTTACAAGTAGCTAACTACTTTCTACAAAAAGTCTGCTCATGCTTTGATTGAGAATGCATTCTATCTATAAAACAGTTGGAGGTAACATTGAACTTTCTAGTCCTTGGCTTTATACATTCATTTGTTATTCTTTTGTCTTCAGAAATGTTTCCTAGTTTTCTGGGTACATACATCAAATTTACAGCTCTTTTAAAATGTGTATTATGCTGTTGGAAATAGTGTCATTTTTAAAATTTTATTTTCCACTTATTTAATAGAATATAGACATACAGTAGCTTTGTGACAGAGACTCTGCTTAGTTTACTTGTTCATTTTAAACTTAATCTGCAATTTTTAATTTTTCATGTATATAAGCATGTCACATATGAATGACAGTTTTATTTATACCTTTTCCATTTGTTAGAATTTTCTTTTTTAATAGATGAGTCACAACACAAGGACCTCCAGTGTAATGTTGAAAAGTGGCACTAATGGATATCCTTATTTCATTATCAATCTCAGGGAGGAAACTTTCACTTATTTCTCATTTGTATGATATTTACTATAGATTTTTGTATACACCCCTTACCATATTAAGAATGTGTCCTTCAATCCTACTTTTCTCAGAATTTTTACCATAGTTATTGCTTTTTATCTTATGCATTTCTTATGAGATTATCATTTTTGAATGATTATCATTTTGAATGATAAATTTACTTTGCACTCAGTTTGGGTAATAAACTCAGTGGAGAGATTGTTCCATTGTCTACAGATGGGCTGCTTTATCCCCCACCCACCTTTGTTCTCAACAATATGTTTTTGCTTGTTGTGTGTCTGCTGATGCCTATTACCAGGTCCCTATGACTCCTCATGATCTCACCAGTGGTGTGCTTCTTCCATGTGGACTTGTTGCTTCACTGCTAAATGGTGATTTGTGTAACTTCAAGTCTTTAAGACCTCAGATGCTTTATCTTTTAATAGCCAGGCATCATCCATTTTCTTTACCACATTTGCTTATGCACCAATTTTGTCTTCAGTGATTGTGTCAGGAGGGTGAACATCTCAGACTGTCAATTTGTTAGAACAAAGTATTTTATTGAGGGAGGGTATGAGCAGAGGCCCAAAGACCATCCCCTTACCTCAGTAATACCTCTTTTTTTGTGTATTAATGTATTTACATCTGTACACTGCTATGTTTATACCTCTATCCATTGTTTTGCTTCCTCGGTCCTTCCTCTGTTCCCTTTTACCTTCCTCCTGCCCCACCATCACTTTCCTCTTATTTCTGCCTCTTGTTACCTCCTCTCAGCTAGTTTGCTGCTGCTCTGACAGCCCCCACTCTGGAACCCTATTTTCTCTTTGCTATTGACCCTAACACCCCAGTTGTTGCCCTGTCATGGGTCTGCCTGCTCATCGACCCCTTCCCCCATTGCCTTCACCCCCCAGATCTCCCCAGCACCTTTGATCCCGCTTCTCTTTCCTCAGGCATGCCTCCTGTGCCTATCCTACATAGGTTGCACACCGACAATGACATAGCCCAAAGTGAAAAATAAATAGATTAAATTTGCAAAACAAGAGGGAGGAAATATATAAACATTGGGGTCTGTTTGCTGGCCCTCATGACTGCCCAGGAGCTGCCCCTCCCAGCCTGGAGCAACTTACTGGGGGCTCCTTGGGGGCTTCCTAGCTCTGATTTGCTTCAGTTGCTGGTCTGATATGTTCCCTTCTCAGTCTGCTCTGCTTTGGGGAGTTCAGACTGTACTGCTCCTGCCCCCTCACCATGGGACCCCCAGCAATGTCCAGTCACAGTCTGCTCCAGTAAGGGGACACTGAGGCAGGTGATAGCTTGTGTTTCCCCGTCCCCTCTGTGTTCCATTAGCTCCACACAGGGACGTCACCTTCTGCAAACCAGTGAACAAATATTTCCCACAGTGGAAACAACTCAGTATCATTGGATTGACTTTCTCTTCACATCTGCCCCTGCCAACCAGAGGTGGGGAGAATTTATCCACCTGTACGCTAGCCTTTCTTAAGCTCTGCTTTTGTCAGCAACTCAGACTAAAGAATCTAATTTTTAAAATACATATATTCTATTAAAAAAGGGGGGGGGAGGGGAAAGAGGAGCTTTTTTTTTAAAAGAGGAGCCTATACCAAGGGCTCAAGTGGAAAATGTTTGGAAATGTATGTGGCAGCATGTGTGCAAATGTGCTTGATGCAAATGATGTACTGAATGTTGTAGTAGCTGTAAGAGCCCCCAATAAAATTATTAAAAAATAAAAAAGAATAATATATATATATATATTTCATTGCACTTTAAAACTATAGGAATAACTTAAAGTCTGTATGTCAAGGAACAAAGTCATGATGAATGACTTAGAGGTGTACTCTCTTAACTCAAGCGTGTACCTTTGTGGAATGAACTGATGAAATGAAGGTCCAGAAGAGGGAGTTGGAGGATCAGAAAAGGAGTCACTAACCAGTCAATCTAACCAAGTACACCCAGCCATTGGAGAATCACAAAGGGGAAATGTATGCATTGGTCTGTTGGCAACTGATTTCTAAGTGTAGCTACTGCCTCTGGGTTGTGGGTCCACGCCAACTCTCTGGGGGTTAAGACTCGTTCTGTGGCAGAAAGAGGACCAGAGAGAGAGTGAAAATGAGGTGGGACCCAATGGGCACCTGCATTTGTCAATGGCCAGGTTTTGTTGCAAAAAAAGCAAAATCACGTAAGCTTGAGTGTAATGGCTGCTACTGACCTTCTGTCTTTTCAATTTTATATACATTTCTTTTCAGTCAAGTCTAACCTAGAACTATATGAGAGGGGATTTGAGATGTGGATGCTATCTTCACCAAGGAGGCACAAAACAAACCATGATACTTTGAATGTCGTTTTTGTCTGGAAAGTATTTCGTTTTCAGCAGGACCAATCACTTTCATCTAGTACAGGACTGAGCTGACCGAAAGCTTGTTTCGGTCTTTGGGAAGACTGTGTTATTTTTGTATTCATTCTTATTCTTAGGCTGTATCCTTGCAGGGTCCCAATAGAAAGCTCAGGAAATTGACCAGGCCTATCCGCCTGAACTATCAGCATTGTCGTTACTGCACGGTAAGACTGCAGAACGCTGCACTCCATTTATCAGCCTATTTGCCATTTTTTACTAGACAATTCAGCTTGTTGGCTCGGTATCACATGTGAATCAGCAGATGGTTTGAGAGGAAAGCTTTTAAGAAACTTGGCTAACCGCAATAAGTTCCCCTTTTTTCATAGATTTACTTCTTAGGTCTTGACTTAGTAATTGTACAGCACCTTCAAATCTATTTTTTTTTAATTCAGGGGTATTTTTTAAGTTATTCTCAGTAGGAAAAGTGGTCTGATCTAGCATGAATCATCATAGCCAAGGAGGAAATCTCTGAGTTATTTTTAAATTTGTCAGCTGGAGAGTGTGAATAAGCTGGAACCCACTGGTTACTCCTGCATCTGTCAAGGATCAGATTTGGCTGCATAAACAAACCAGATAAAAGCAAAAAGCAAACAAACACAATAAGCTAATGTATAACAAAAATTACATTGGGAGATAATGAGAAAGAGGTATTACTAAAAAGCAGTGGAATATTTTCGTAACTGATTTCCCCATTGCTCTTGGAGATAATTGTTTGCCATAGTTGAATGCACCGCTGCTGCTTCTCACCCTGCTTCATCATAACGCATGGTGTTGCCAGGATGGATGGGTACCTAGAGATAATAACTGGTGCAGTGACATATTGGGAAGGGAGGAGAGGTTGGAAAGAGATGGAAAATAAATAATTAATACAAAAGAACAGACAATTGTTTTGGAATTGATTGTGATGATGTTTATGCAACTCTTTTTAATAAGACTGAACGATGGAAGTGCATGTAGGATATTTGAATTATATCTTAATAAAACTACTGAAAAAAATACATGATGTTGCCCAGCTGAGAAATTGATCAGGTATTGCTGTTTTGTGTCTTCCATTAATGTGTTATCAATCACTGATTTTTGCTATCTATAGTATTTTAGTAAATGTGACCATTTCATTTGGGTAGGCAATCATGTGGGCCTGCCACCATACTTCTTTTTTAGCTGCTTGGAAGAATGATCGTCTAGTTCTTTGAGAGCCCAACAGTAGAATTCCTGGAAAAAGGATTGATCTAATCACAAGTCACATTCCCCAAATCCCATGAACATCCATGTTGTCAATATTACTTGACATGAAACAGTCACGCAAAAAATTATTCTAGTATAAATTGGAACTGTACCACCTTTAAAATACTAGAACTAATAAGTGAATTTAGCAGGATTGTAGGTTATAAGATCAGTAGGAAAAAATAATCATATTTCTACCCAATAGCCAGAAACAAGTAGAAAAAAAGCTATTGAATATCTTTTTGTTATTTGTTTGTTTGTTTCACAATTTTGAGGATTTATTAGACAAATTAACAGGTTATTAACAGGATAAAAAATATTCATTCGATCTACACCACTGTGTCTCCAGCAGCCAAGTCTCTGAGATCCACAGACACTCAGTCACATGGCCAATGTGTCTCAGCCTCCGTGGGCCAGAGAGCCCACCTGCCACACTACTTCATGGCCACATGGCACAGTATCAGCTGAAGGGTTCCCTGGCCTTGTGTCTCTGGTCTTGCTGTGACATGGCCCTCACCACTTCAGAATAGCATCTCACCCATGCTCCACTGGGTGACTCTTCTTCCTTATGGTCCTGGGAATTCTCTCTTTTTGATTCCCAGCTGCCTTAATCATATACCCACGCATCCCTCCCATTAGTGATCTCACACACACTATTTGCATGGTCTCACCCAATCATTTGGTGGAAATTACAAAGGCATGGGAAGGAGAGACATTCTGAATAATTTCACTTCACCACACTATCTTAGGCTATCATATACAAAACAAAACGAAACCATGCTATCTGCAAATCAAGGTCGTTTTGCTTCTTTTTTTATCTATCTACCTCTTGCTGATACTTTTGCTTTGCTGCACTGTTAGCAATGAAACCATGAGACACCTCGTGACGTGGAGGGACCTGGAGACCATTATGCTGAGTGAAGTTAGCCAATCCCCGAAGGACAAATATTGTATGAGTCCACTACTGTCAGGACTAACACCACGATGAAGGCAGGGTCCTGACCCCAGGGCAAGAATATAGTTTTAGTAGCATCTAAAAGTGCAAACTATGTAGGACTATATATGATAGATGGGATAGATGAAAAATGAAGGCATTGACTTTGGGGTAAGACAAATTTGAGTCCTGGCACCACCATTTATGAGTAGGGAAACCCAAGGAAGATTTTCATCATCTCTAGATCTCAGGGTTCTCTTGGAGGAAGTGAGCACAGCAGAGATCACGTCAAGGTGTTGAAGGGAGTTCCATAGGTGGCACATATCCCAATGCCATTGGTATGGAGTCAATTCCAACTTGAGGGACCCTGTAGGACAGCGCAGAACTGTGTCAGAGGGTCTCCTAGCTGTAAATCTTTATGTAAGCAGGTTGCCACACTTTCTCCCATGGAAATCCTGGTGGGTCCAAAACACCGGCCTCTCAGTTTTGGTTGACAGCTGAGTTATTTACTACTGGACTAGCAGGGCTCCTTAAGTAATACATAGCAGGTGCTTAATAAATGTTAGCAACCTGCTTCCTCCTTCTCTACTCTAGTAGCCAAGCTTTACCTCTGAGTTTAAAATGTTTTATTTTAAATATAGCCAATTTGGCCATATTAACTTTTTCAGGATACTGGCTAGCTGATGAAATAAAAGACATTGACATAATATTTAAAATATAGTGAGCATAACCATGTTATAATTAATTAGAGTACAAACTTCTCAGGCTGGAAAATATTACCTCATTAATATTGGTAGCAACAAATATGATTTTTGAGAGCTATTAATTTGAAACAAATGGAGAGAGTAAAGGATTTCTATTTTCATAAGAATAAAATTGGTTTAATTATTTTAAGACATCTATCACTTCTTGGGAGAAATGATACTCCTTTGTATTATTTACTTTGTCAGACACAGAATATTAATTCATTTCAGAAATGTATCATTATCGCATTATGTACCAAATGACTTAACTTTTTTCAGCTAGTAATTGGTTTCTAGGAAGCTGATGGTGAAAAGTAGACTGAGTAAGGACTGGGGATGATGACTCACAAAAAGACATTGCATTGACCGGTCATTTGGCTTTTTCTAGACAGGTGAAAGACTGCCATTATGGGAAGGAAATCACCATTTTTAGGAATATATACACATGGTAGTATGTCCTTATTAGGAGAAACTATTCTTAGATATATATGCCTCTCAAATTATGTGGAGCATTTTTTAATTGAAAATGAAGTTTAGAGTTACAGATAATCGGCGGTGGAGTTGGGATCTAGTCCCAAGTCAATAAATTCAATAATTTGAGTTCTTCAACATTATTTTCTGCTCTCTTATAAATATTCCTTTCATTGATATGATTCTACATTAGCTTGGGGACAAGGCTATTTTTATGTGTATATGGAAAAAGTAATGATTTTCTGGACTCTAAGCTCCATAGGAATCAATTGACCGCATCTGTGGGAAGAAACCACGGAGAAGCTCAATCAGTCCCAACAAAGAGAAGCGGACTGTGGGACAGACCATCACTTGCTCAAGTCCAGGGGAAACTGAAGAAAATGAAGACCGGTCTCTGAGAGTTAAAATACAACCTTCAGCGTATCCCACCTACATTTGAAGACCAGGTCTAGAACAGATGTGACGAACTCAACACTAATGAACAGACAAGTTGTGAGATGACATCAAGAGCATAGTCTATGAAGAAAGCAAACAGAAAACTCACTGTCTTCTAGTGGACTCCAACTCACAGGGACCTTATAGATCAGGGTAGAACTTCCCCCTGTGGGTTCTCAAGACTGTAGCTCCTTGCACTTTAGAAAGCCTCGCCTTTCTACCGTGGAGCTGTGGGTGGTCTTGAACTGCTGGTCTTATGATTAGCAGTCCAATGAGAAAGCACTCCGCCACAGAGGCTCCTGAAGAAAGCAGAAGAGCACATGAAAGACAGCATCAAAGTTGATATTAGAAGAGACTGAACCTTGCCCTTGAATGTAGGGTAGATAAATGGAGTGGGAGAAATTATGAAGTAAATGTGCTGAAGAGCAAATGTCAAAGGGCAACTCAAGAAGACGAAGTAAGCTGTAATCATACCTAGAGTTCGAAAGCCAAAGAGAGGAGCAGACTGAGTCTATTTCAAGTGAAGGGGACTAAAGAAAAAAAAAACACTAAGCCTCTTGCTGAAATATTGAAGGATTCTATGGGCAAAATATTGAGGGATCAGTATGTTCCAGGCAAAGAAGTTGGAAGGAATACACAGTCATGGAACCCCAAAGAACTGGTTAGCAGTCAACCGTTTCAAGAGGTAGGTTATGATCAAGAACCAATGGTGTCGCAGGAAGAAGTCTAAACTGCATTCAAAGGCATTAGAAACAAGGTTCTAAGGATTGATAGACTACGAATGAAATGTTCCCCCAAAGCCGATGCACACTGGAAGCACTCACTCACTCATCTGTTCCAAGAAATGTAGAAGACTGACACCTGGCTGACCAACTGGAAGAGATCCATATGTGTGCCTATTCCAAATTTTTTTTAAAAGGTTGATCCAAAAAGTGCAGAAACTGTCATATATGAGTAAATTTTTTTAAATACAAAAAATTGCAACAATACGTAAAGATGGGTGAAGAAGAGGACCTAAATTGAGGGATATTCAATACTGATGTCACAGCAATGTGACAGTCATGCGCTTATGTTAATTCCATGATTGAGATGTAGGGGTGGAGTCTAGTCTATTCATCTGGAGATAGCCATGGAGTAGCCAATGAGACTTCTGTGTGGGCATGACTTTCTCCTAAGACTTCTAGGAAATCTCGTGATATTTCCCTGTGGAGATGAGATGCTATCTCCCAGTTGTTGAGAATTAGTCTCAGAGATGATTAATCACAGACAAGACAAGATGGTAGCGTCTGAGGAGCTGGAGAAGCCACATGACTTTGCCCTGATGGAGCCAGATCTCTGAAGCTGGAGAGGCCTTGTGGAGACCCCTGCCAGCGATGAGTTGCTTCTGCCACCACTGGATGCTGTTGATAAATCCTGAACCCTGGAAGTGAGGAGCCATGGGGAGACTCCTGCCAGCACCAGGACTCTACACCCACTGACCTGTGATTTTGTGAGGCGGAAGGAGACATTATAGACTGGTATCGGGCATATGGGCTAATATCGAATCTATGACTTTGAACTGGACTGGGTTGGGATGCTTTCTCAATGTCCCATTCCTCTTGTATATAAACCTTTTCCTTACATCCATATGCATATCTATGAAATTTGTTCCTCTAGTCTAACCAGACTAACACAAGCAATCTTGGTGAAAAATACAGAGAAAGATGTTTACTTATGGTTATTGACTAGACAATGGCATTTGGCTGCATGGATCATAACAAATGAAGGATGTCACTGCAAATAATAGGAATTCTAGACATTTCATTGTGCTCATGTGAGACCTGTACACAGACCAAGAGACAGATGTTCGAACAGAACCAGACGTTTCTGTATGACTTTAAATCAGCAAAGGACTGTCTCAGGGTGGTAT
Organism: Nesogale talazaci; assembly: GCA_004026705.1. Lineage (NCBI taxonomy): Eukaryota > Metazoa > Chordata > Mammalia > Afrosoricida > Tenrecidae > Nesogale > Nesogale talazaci. The sequence continues at coordinate 40,739 of PVJH01006939.1, forward strand.
TCTTTCATAGTACTTACTCAATTTGTGTGCTGAGCAAATAATCTGGGCCTCTGAACGCTTTGAAGAAGTGGCCCAAGTGAACAGGACTATATAAAGATGAGCATCAGCATTATGAAAACAGGTTCATTAACCACCTGCAGTAGGTAGATGTTACAACCTTGCTTGCTGAAAACTAAGGAGGGAAGCACTACTAAGGAAGATCAAAGGCTACAGCCATCCATGTGGGTTACAATTCAATGTAAAGAAACCAAAAACTGTCCCAATTGGACCACTGTGGTGTGTGTGGGGGCTGACATCATGACACCTCGCAGCAACAGGATCTTCTAGCTAATGACTTGAATGCTGGTTCTACCTAAGATCTTTTATTTTAGAAACCCACACTGTTGAAATGTCTGCGTCTTTTCATGATTTCTTTGAAGAAAATATTGGAAGTCAGGCGGCTATGGGAGTAACATTTATTATGATTAGTTCATCTCTCAGTAGGAAAATAAATCTAAAAGCAATTTTCCTGAGAGGAATAAAGCAAGATCATTGGAGGTGATAGAAATATCCTCGAAGTATGAAGAAGTAAACAGAACGGAGAGCTGGAGGCAAATCAAGACTGAGTACTTCTTTTAGGCTGTTGGTTCTCTTTAATCATGAACTTGGTCTCATTGAGCCCTTTAAAAAATATTTTCCTGAGAGGCTACATGAGCTTTGGGCTGTTGCGTGTTCGGCTGCCGGGACTGTTACTCTCCCTGAAAATAGCAATCACCAGAGTGACACAGATTCTTCAGGTTCCCCAGCCAAACCTCCCTCTGATGAGAATTTGAGAATTTCCATAGAAGAAGCCTGCTGATCTGAAAATGGATTTAAGCATTAAAAAAAAAAAAAAGAAAGGGCACAATCCTGGTACATCAAAAATCTCATTGCCTTCAAGTCGATTTCTACTCATAGCAACGAGCAGGGTAGAAGAACCACCAGTAGATTTGTGGACGATTTCTAAGTCTGTACCTCTGTATGGAAAAGCCTCATCTTTTACCCATGGAGCAGCTGGTGGCTTTGAACTTTTGACCTTAGCATTAGCTATCCAGTGATGCCATCAGGGCTCCTCATTCTTGATGAGAGCAATCATCAGAGAACTCACTCATCATCATTGTAAATGCGTGTGACGTAGTATGGTACCACTAGTCACAAGGGACTAGTAAATGCTTAAAACATAATTAGTACTGCATATCAAAAATGATAACACTTCAGATGTATTACATAACATTAAGTTTATTATGAAATTTAATTTCATGTTTGTTTTTTTAACTTTTCAAATGGGGTTACCAGTAAATTAAAAGCATGTGCCTTGGGTTATACTTTCTAATAGTTTTGAATAGACAATACTGACTGAACAGATTAGTATTTACTCAGTGTGGTTCATAAGTCACCTGCATTAGACTCACTTGAGGTGGCTTGCTAAAATGGCACATTTCTGGGCCAAAGCCCATGGTTGCATGGTATCCACAGGTGACTTGCATAGAAAATAAAATATGAAAAATTCTGGACAAATCATTTATTGTTTTCTTTCACATTTCCATCTCACAGGAGTCAGGCAAATTTAGGTCAATTCAGGATCACCCCTAGATAATCTCCTTATGTGTAACACTTGATCCATTCATAATTCTTTCTGAGCAATATTCTTTGTGGAATAAGGATGGATCAAAAGTTAGCCATAAATTCAGCAACTTATTACAAATTCTTTGAAAAATGCACACTTCCAAAACTCACTCACTCAAGAAGAAACAGATAACCCTGTTAGTTCTGCACCTATTCATTAAAGAAATTGAATTAATAGTTTTTTTAAAAAGAACTAGAAAAGGAAACTTCAGGTTGAAATTGTTTCACTGTGAAATTCTGCTAAGCACATAAGAACAAAATAGTGCCAATTCTACATAAACGTCAAGAAAAGAAGACTAAAGAAACATTTCTCTACTCATTGTATAAGTCTAGCATCACCCTGATACCCAAATCAGAAAAGAATTTAATAAGAGCAATATCCCTCATAGCATCGAACCATAAATTCCCAGTCAAATATTATCAAATTAAGTTCAGTAATACATCCACATCTCACTATTGACATGGTTCAGTTCCAAAGGCCAGGTCATTCTGTAGTAATTGGCATTATGTGAAGATGAGAGCAGCCATTCTCATAACAGAGCAAAATGACAGTGATGAAGTAGCAACAAAAATAATTTTACGGTGTGTGGGGGAGGGGGGGTCACCACAGCACGAGGAACTGTTTTAAAGGGTAGAGGCATTAGGTCGCTTGAGAACCACTGGTGTAGAGCACACACATCAGATTACAGAATAAAGTCTGGCTACATCATAGCATAGCTGCCAAATTACATCTTTCCATAACTTTACAAACGACGGGGAATAATGAACCCACCAACATGACACAGAATCTTAACCATCACAGTCAGTGCCAGTGTGCCTCACTCTCTCCTCACGACTGTTCATTATTGGATGTCATATGTTACTAATGTGCAAAGTAGGTGGGTGGTTCTTATGTTTGCTATGGTTGTAAGTGTACACATGCTGGAATAGAAGATAAGTTATAAGGAAAGAAGAGGAGTGCATATCAGGATAATATGTTACAAGCAATGCGAGTTTATCAGGATGATTGCATTTCAAGATCAATGTTCTAAAGACTAAAGAAGAATGCCTGCTGGGGTTTGATCAAATGCAGTGTAACCAAAGGATGCTGATTGCCAACAGAAGGTCAAATATGTTAGCAGGAGAGGAGGAAAGTAAGAGGAAACAGAGGAAAGAACTAGGAGGCAAAAGACATTAAAGAGGTATAAACATAGGTATTTATATATATATATGAATATGTTAATATATAGCAATAGGGATATGGGTCTATGTACATATATTTAAATGTTAAATATTAAGCAACTACTCTCTCAATGCAAGAACACTTTGTTCTAATAACCTGGCATTCTGTTATTCTCACCTTTCTGACACAATCACTGAAGTCAAAATGGGTTCATAAGCAAATGTGGTGAAGAAAGCTGATGGTGCCCCGCTTTTAAAAGACATAGCATCTGGGGTCTTAAAGGTTTGAAGTCAAACAAACAGCCAACGAGCAGGGATGCAACAAAGTCCACTTGGAAGAAGCCTGTGTGGTCACGAGGTCGACAGGATCAGGTATCAGGCATCCAAAAACCCAAACAATTATGTGGATGCAAACGATGAGGATTGGAGTGGAGACCCAAAGCCCATCTTTAGACAGTTGGTCATTCCCTCACAGAAGGGTCACAAGGAAGGAAAGAGTCATCCAAGCTGCAATATAGCACCAATGAAACACACAGCATTCCACTAGTTCTTTAATGCTTCCTCCACCCCCCACCCCACTATCATCATGACTCCATTTCTACCTTCCAAATCCCGCTAGCCCAGAGCATGTACACTGCTATAGATCAGAGCTCTCAACACACGGAATTCAGGACAGATAAACTCCTCAGGACCAGTAATGGGGGTGTGGATACCATTGAGGATAGGGGGAAGACCAGGGAAGAAGGGAGAGAAAAGGAAAACTGATTGCAATTATCAACTTATAACACCCCCCTCCCAAGGGGATGGACAACAGAAACGTGGGCGAAGGGAGACAGCGGACCATGTAAAACATGAACACAATGACAATTTGTAATTTATCAAGGGTTCATGAGGGTGAGAAGTTTGGGGAGGGAGGGAAAAAAGAAGAACCAATATCAAAGGCTCAAGTGGAAAGAAAATATTTTGCAAATGATGATGGCAACATACACCTAAATGTGTTTGATACAATTGATGTATGGATTGTTATAAGAGATGTAAGAGCCTCCAGTAAAATGATTCATTTAAAAAAAGACTAAAGAAGAAACACTATTTGATCAGCTCAATGGATGTAGAAAAAGTATTTGACAAGATTCAACATCAATTCACAATGAAAATTCAGCAAATTATTAATACAAGAAAATTTCCTCAAACAGGTAAAGGGATCTACAAAAGCCACTATCATGCTTAATTGTATAAAACTGGATATTTCCCCTGGGATAAAATCAATAATTAAAAGGCAGGGATATAAAAATTGTTCACTCTTATTTCTCCTAAAAAGTAGGGCAATAAGACAAAATAAAGAAAACAAATAGATTGTAAAGAAGAAATTAAAATTATTTTTTAGCAGGCAGGATTGTTTGATTTTTTTTGTCTGAAATTTTTTTTTACTTTTTTCCTGAAAATGTATATGAGTTGCAGGATCTAATTTCAATTTAAAATTTTTTTTATATTCTAACAATGAAAACTTGAAAACAAAAATCCAGTGTCATTTTTAAATAACATTAAAAACCATGAAATATTCAGCTTTAACTCTAACCAAATTTGTAATATCTGTGTACTCAAATCTCCAGAACACTGATGAAAAAGACACAAGAGTGCTTGACTCAGTGGGCCGTATTTGAAAGCACAGTTTGTAATATTCATAATTTGCAATACTCAATCTTCCAACCTATCCATGGATTGAATGAAATTCCCATCAAAATTCCTCAGGAAACCTTCTATTCTTCTTTTTTTTTACTATTCTCCCTTAAGAAATCAGCAAGCTGATTCTAATATCTACTTGTTTACTGGGATGTTCTAAGTATTAAATGAGATACAGTGTACAAAGAATTTGATATGAGGCCTGACACACAGCAAGCAATAAGTATTCATTATTGTTCTGAAAAGTGTCTCTACTCCCTTTGGCCAGTGGATGTCTTTGATCCTAGACATGGCATTGCCTACATGCGATATGTGTAGCATCGGATCCCTTTGAGAAAGCCTCTAAATATGAGTCCTCATTCATAAATTTCTTCATTCATTCTATAAATATTTATCAAGCAGCTGCTCTAGACACAGAAACATGGTAAACAGAAAATAATCAATAGTCAAACATACTATGACCCCTCCCTTCAAATGCTTTTCTAGATAGATGAGTAAAATAGGTACTGAACTCCTTGTTTTTTACACAACTCTGTAAAAAAAAGTTGTGTAAAAAGTTATAAAAATGTGTTTAATACAGACTTTCATAAATATTGGTAACGGAGTTGTGTTAGTCCGCATAGACTAGAGGAACAAGTTTCATAGACACATATGGATATAAGGAAAAGATTTATATATAAGAGAAATAGGACATTAAGCATCCTAATCCAGTCCAGCACAAAGTTATAAGTCCGATATTAACCCATATGCCTAATATCAGTCTATAATGTCTCCTTCTGACTCACAAAGTCACAGGTCAGTGGGTGCAGAATTCTGGCACTGTCAGGGGTCTCCCCATGGCTCCTCACTTCCAGAGCTCAGGGTTCATCAACAGCATCAAGTGGTGGCAGAAGCAACTCATCGCTGGCAGGGGTCCCCACGTGGCCTCTCCAGCTTCAGAGGTCTGGCTCCATCAGGGCAAAGTCATGTGGCTTCTCCGGCTCCTCAGACACTGCCATCTTGTCTTGTCCATGATTCATTGTCTCTGAGAATTAACTCCCGACAACCAGGGAGATAGCTTCTCATCTTCACGTGGGAAATAATGGGAGATTTCCCAGACATATCAGGAGAAAGCCATGCCCACACAGTGGCCTCATTGGCTACTCAATGGCTATCTCCAGATTAGCAGGCCAGACTCCACCCCTACATCTCAATCATGAAATTAACATAAGCACATGACTGCCACAGGTGTGGTGTGACCTAGACTGCAGGTCTCCTTTGATGAAGCAGGATGTAAGCTGAGTTCTGAAGGGTGGAGTTAGGGGGGTAGCTAGAGGGGTCTGGCATGTGGAAGGCTGCTAGGGGAGTGGGAGGTCAGTGTAGCCTGAAAGAAAGAAATTACAGAAAGAATATAAAGAAATTACAGAAGGCAGATGCTTGAAATGAAGACTCCGGATGACAGTGAAAGCCCCCAATCCATGGAATTCCCTTGGACCATCGACCAGGGGTGTGAATGGCCTCGCTATCAGTCAGAGAGCATTAGAAAGTAGATTAAGGCAGCTGCGGTCAGTTTAAAATTTAAAATCTCATTTGTTTTCCCTTTTAATTTGTTACTTCTTTTTTTCGCTTATTCTCTGCTTTCTTTTAGATTGAGGTTTTTCTGTATTTTGTTGTTGTTGACTTTTAAAAAAATCATTTTAGCGGGGGCTCATACAACCGGTATCACTATCCATCCATCCATCCATCCATCCATCCATCCATCCATGGTATGCAAAGCACTTTGGTACATTTGTTGTCATCATCTTTCTCAAAACATTTTCTTTCTACTGATGCCCTTGGTATGGTTCTCTTTATGTGAAACCCAGAATAGGTACCTCTAGAGAGACAGCAACTAGAATAGTAGTTTCTTAGGGTTATGGCCTAGTGGTTCTACATTGGGCGCCGAACCCCCAGGTCAGCAGTTTGAATCCACCAGTCGCTCCGAGGAAAAAAGATGGGGCTTTCAATTTCTCTGAAGAATTCCATCCGTGGGAACTCACAGCGGCAGTTTAGCTTTGTCCTATAGGGTCCCGGTGCATCAGCATCAACTCGATGGCAGGGAGTAAGAGGATTATGGCGGGGGAAATTGGGAAGGAAAGGGGATTTAAGGGTAGTGAGTACAAGAATCAAGACAATGTTCTAAAATTGATTGTGGTGATGATTGCGTAACTCTTTTTAATATGTAAGCCATTGAATTATATGACGTGTAGATGATAAATCGATAAAATGTCCCCCAAAATAAAGAGATACACCAGGGAATTAAAATACTATATACATTCACAGGAATGCTAAGAAAGGCATGGGTTGTATCCCTGGAAATGTGTCGTTGGAAATGTTTCCATGGAAAATCCTTGAGGAGTTAATAGCAGGGATCCTGACAAAGGAGGACAAATCAGCCTGTCCATTCTTTCATGCATCTGGAGGTGCTCAGAGGTATGAAGAGGAAGTCAGAGGATTCTGTGGTGAAAGCACAGCAAAAGGATCAGCGATTTGCACCCTGGGATCTCTGCGGGAGAAACAGATAGCAGTGCTATCTGTAAGGTCCCTGTGGGTCAGAATCCACTCTATAGCAATGGACATGGCTAGAGCTGTCATAAAGGAAGGCACCCAAACAACATAGGGTTAGGCAAAGAAACTGAGGCCTGAAGGTCACACAAAGCAGCTGTACAGAAGAGAGTGGTGGATCCTGTGTAAATAGAAAGGAGGAGTAGTCAAGCAGAAACCTAGTAGCTATTGGTTGCTATGGAAACACAAATCAACTCTGTTCATGATCTTAAGAGAATTATGAATTTGGACTAGTCTAAAGGGCAAGAAAATCTTTTACGGTTTCTTCCATCTGTTCTTTCCCATAACAAGGAAAGATCAAAGAATTAAGTAAACCTCGCCAGGAAGTAGCAGAAGGCAGCCCCAGATAAGACTGGTAGGAAAAAGCACTTAATTAAAGTCAATGCCTTGAGAGACTAGGTCAGATAAATGGATTTTACCTTTAATAAATAGCGAGCTTTGAAGTATAGATGCACATCACGAGTGTTTCTTGGTATTTATGCTCCTGAGAATGTAAGCTTCTATGTCCCTCTGGCCCTCAGGATTTTAGTTGTTAATGTTTTATTTACTTTTTAAATTACAGAGGCTCTTTATAAAAAGCTGGAGCTTATTGCAATGTACAGAGTAAGACATGATCATCCTCTCTTATCTGCCCTAATTCTTGGGTGTGCTAGTAATTGCTGGGTCTCTTTTTCCAGACACATTTCTCTGGGACACATTCATTCTCTCTCTCTCTCTCTCTCTCTCTCTCTCTCTCTCTCTCTCTCTCTCTCTCTCCCTCTCTCTGTCTCTCTCATAAACCTAGGAACAGAGAACTTTTAAAACACAAAAGTGGGGCCATAGTATATTTATTAGTCATCGACTTACTCTTTCAATTAATGAGATCTTATACACACTGAGCCCTGGTGGCATAGTGGTTGTGTGTGGGACTGTGGCCCACTGGATTGGTGGTTCAAATCCAGCAGCAGCTTTCCAGGAGCAAGGCTGGGCCTCCTACTCCCACCAGAGGGCAGTGCTGCCCAAGATCTTATGCCCTGTTTCTATCAGTCCATATAAATTAAATTGTATTTGTAGCGGTTATATTCTTCTTTAATTAAAGAAAAACATTATGCAAAATATTACAAATCCTTAAAAGGCAAGATTAGTGGCATAATGAACAAGGCAATCTTTACACCCACTCACTACCATGTTTACTTATAAATAGGCATTGAGGTTCTACATTTTGGCTATGCAAATGCAACTATATAGGGTGAAGATCCCTCGATGGTTAATTTCAAAACATTGAACCTCGGAGGCACAGAGAGAGAGCGAATGTCAAGAGGGGTATTCTCTGAAGGAGGAGTCATGGCGAAGAAAGATGTCAGATCTGTTCTAGGTTGCAAGAGAAAAGTTAAGCAGAGAGCTAAAATCTGGAAGTTAACTCTTTTGGATAGCTCTGGACTTGGTTTTAATGGAAACCAGTCTTTAAAGATACGTGTTCTCAGTTAAGATAAACTCTCACTTGCATGTTAAACTCGTAAACTGGGACTTCAGAGCTATGCAGCTAGGACACTAATTGGAGGCTATTAAGACTGGAACTTTATGGCACCTTTGAAGGACTCTCTAAATGTAATAATAGGAATGTAAGCTTTTATAGAGAAGCTGTACAATTAGGGAAATGTGAGCGGTATTTGAGAGAGCCCAGATTGCACTTAGATTTTGTTGGTGTGATTTCTCTGAAGATTATCAGATGTTTGCATTATTCAAACCTAGTTATAAAAATAACATACTTGGCCAATAAAGGGAACTTTGTTTCTGCTGGCTCAAAGAGAGGATTTATGTCTTTTTAAATTCGCCTAAGTGTGAGCTGAAGGGCTGCTGAGGCATGACTTGCACTTAATTCCTAAAAGAGTTTAGCATTCTAGTTTCTTGATTAAGCATTTTATGCTGGAAAATGTATCTGATGTGCCAGAGGAGTTATGGCATTAATTAGTACCAAGGGTTGCAATACCCTCCTGGTTAACAAAGTTGGGGGATAAAGCAAAGCAAAATGGAAAAAGTCATATCTAAAGCTATATCACTCTTCTTAGACTTTAATTGAGTTAGGAGATAGGGGATCTTTATAAAAATTATTTAATCATTTTATTGGGGGCTCATATTTCACTTTTCATCGGACATAGTTCAATGCATAGTTACATATACTGTGCCAAGCACCCCCACTGCCCTTGTCAACATTCTCCCAACCTCTGCCTTTCCACTTGGGCCCTTGATATGACCCTCTCTTCCTTCCCCCTCCATGCTCTCTCCTCCTACCCCCGAGTCCTCATTACTCTGCAATCATTATTGTTTTTTCATATCTTACATCTCTCCCTGCCCACTCCTCCCTGCGTCTGTCCTCCAGATAGAAGACAGTCTGCAGATCCCTATAGCTGGCTTCCTCTCTCCACCCCACCCTCCCTCCACCCATCTGGCAACTCCACTCCCACCACTGATCCTGAGAGGGTTCATCAACCCCAAGTTACCTTCGTTTCTAGCTCCCATCTCTGCCAGTGCACCTCCTCCAGTCCAGCTGGAACTGCAGGGCAGAGTTGGGACCGTGGTGGTTGGGGAGAGGAAGCCTTCAGGAAATAGAGGAAAGTTTTATGCTTCATTGCTACCTCACTGCCCCTTGACTGTCCCATCTCCTCCCCCGTGACTCCCCTGTAAGGGGGTGTTCAATTGTCCACAAGTAGGCTTTGGGTGCCCACCCTCCCCTCCCCCGCATTCTTATTGATTTAATCCTTGTTCTCTGCTCCCTTTGACCCCTCATGATCACACAGGTTGGTGCGCTTCTTCTATGTGGGCTTTGCTGTTTCTGCACTGGGTGGCCATGTGTTCACCTTCAAGCCTTTAGGGATCTTTTCTTTTTTAATGAAAGTTGGTGCTCTAGTTTATAGCTGAATGGCCTGGAGGTGATGGTGTCATAATATAAACTAGCTTTCTCAGAGAGGGAATATGAGATTAAGGGGATGATGAGTTTACTTTTGAATATTCTCCTTTTGAGTTAGAGGATTGTTAGCTGGGGTGTTGATTTCACAGCTTCTCATGTAGATATTGATGTAGATGCAGGCTGAAGTCACATAATGAGTCATCTGTTGGAGCTCATAAAAGAACACAGCCTGAGAGGCGGTTTTAGGATGTTCCATACTGCACCTGCTGAAGGAGACATAGCAGTGACCAGGACTAGAGAGTCAATGCTTTCCCATACCCCACACGATGACACAGGCATTGAACATACCCATCAATATAGTTGAATAAATGACTTCCATGAGAGGAGAAACTCCTGACTTCAGCTATTAGGGTTTATTTAATTACTTTTATGATGAAATACTGTCACCAAGATGTAAACACATTTCAGTACTATTTTACAAAGACATGTATTATACTAGAAACTTAATTTGATTTCTATTTTCCCCCTGGATATGACACAGGAGAAACATGAATAAATGCCATGGATGCACTTCACATCACACTTGGGCATCATCCCATCCAGGCACGGGGCCCAGTGGGCATTCCACGAAGCTTCTAGTTGGGTCCTTCCTCACGCTTGGTGAGGGCAGGTGGGCTGATCTTCCTTGCATGCCTGCATCCTTAAACCACTACAATACTTTTGAGAAACCATTCTACTAAAAGGGAAACAGCCTGATAGCACAGAAATTATATGTCAGATAATTTTTTTACAGCAAGTTTCGAATGAAAGCGGAGGCATTAGATGTCTGATTTAAAGAGTGAAAACTCAATACACTGCCATCAAGTCAATTCTGACTCACGGGGACCCTGCGGTGGGCTTCCAAGGCCATGGACCTTCATGGAGGCAGATGAGCTCACCTTTCCCCAGCAGGGCCCCTAGTGGGTTGGAATCACTGATCTCGCTGCTGTCAGTTCGACTCAGAAGTGCCACTTTCAGCACCTGGAACATCCCAAGTGCATTCTCTCGTAGAGTTTTCCACTCCCTGTTGTCTCAACCCAGAACATTTCTTTCGCACGCGGGTACCCAGTTGGCTTCTCCTCATCATAGCGAGACATTTCCACAGCTTGCCAAATCGGCAGTCTCTGACTGTATCCACAAAAGCGACCTTCTGTCTAGTCTCAAATCTCCCTTCTCCATAGTACCAATTAGGAGAAAGACGGGATTGTCTACTTGGAATGAGCTCTGGTCTGAGGAACTCCAAGGGCCGTTGTTCTAACCGGTTGCATATGGTCTCTATGCGTCAGCATCCACCCAATGGCAGTGAGACAGTGAGTGAGTGAGTGATAGCACTTATCAATATCTAAAATTATCACGTCTACTCCCTGGTGCTTCTCTCGTATTCACTCTTCCTCCTTGCTGGTAAAGAGGCCAGATTTAAGCGGGACACCAGGGCGAGGGTGGGGGGTCCTTGATTAAAAATTCGATCTATGTAGAGCAACAAAAATGCTCATAGAATGCAAAAATAGTATTGCAATATATTTATCTTCATTTTAAAGTGCCGCAGGATGTTGTTAATTTGTTAAAGAGCGGGACATCTGGTCACTTTATCCTCACATGTTGTAGAATGTAACTTCATGATAACAGACACTTTGCTGGTCTTGATGACTCTTATAAACCCATTAACTAGCACCCTACTGGCACTTAGTGAGGCTAGTTGAATGGACTGATGCATTCATCTACACCAAGACTATACATGCATAACAAGAGAAATGAAATCAGTTAGAGGCAATTGTATTAGATGTTAAAAAGTTATTTAATGCCACTGGCTGCTGATTTGATCATGATGGCATTTGAAGGTTAAGATTTATTGGATATTTCTATTAAGATACAATGATATAACTGTATATTAACTCCAGAAGAATTAATACCCACAGCACCAACTGCTTTAACCTTGGCAGCAATGAGTTGTTTCCTGGCTACCTAGAAAAGCCCTGAAGAGCTGGGTCATGGCAGGAAGGGGACTACAGTTTCCAGATTTGACTGGTGTGGCATCAAGGGAGGAGAGCTGAATTCCGAGCTAGCCTGGGCTGCTCCTGGCACACCAGCTCTACCCCTGAGCCCTGAGAGAGGAGGGGTCTCCAGGCTGGAGGAATGGGGCATGCACACACTTGGGGAACAAGGGCCTTTGGCCCGAGGGCCCATCCTAATGAAAAAATTCACATTCCAAGCTTGGTTTTGTTTGGGGGGTTTCCTTGTCTGTGAAGGGGGCATGTCATGATCACGCTGCCACATTGAGAGACGTGCTGGGAGAAGAGCTAAGGCAAGCATTTGTTTAATAAAGGCACTAAGTAACAACATTCCTCGTTTCATCTTCTTCCGACCTTTTCAAAGCCCTCCTTTAAAGCGATTCTCTTTGAGGCTGTATTTACTCCATATTAAATGTCTCTCTGAGTAAATTCTTTGGGTAAAGGCCAGTCTTCATGGTGTTCTTGCTAATGCAAAACTTTGGAGCTATCTATAAATGACAGGTCTCCTTTGTACACTTGGTTGGGGCAGGAACCACCACTCTGACCCCTGGGTGGCAGGAACCATTTCCCATTCTTCCTTTTTTTTTTTTTTTTTGTAGGAATTTGTATGGAGCTGGGCTTCATTAGACTCTTTTAAATGCATAAAAATGCCAACCACACTTCGCAGACATGTTTTTAGGCACTTGTAAGTTCAAAAATACCCTTTATTCTTTCCAACTCAGTAAGAAGGCTGTGTCCCATGGAGGCGTAGCCACAAAGCAAGTTTGAAGTTTTCTTTGTTTGGCTTTATGTGGAGTTCTTGGTGAACCATCTAGAGAGACATCCCCCACCACCACCACCTTTCCCCCTATATTTTGGGTAGGGGGGGGGGAATTAGAGCAAAAAAGTTAGGCTTGTATTTGTTCCACTCTTTATGTGTGAAGGGACCCAAGAGAAAGTTGCTTAGAGTTATTCAAATACAGACATTACTAGTTTCATCTGGATGATAAAAAGAAAAAGAAGAGAGACACAGAGAAAGAAGCGAATCGCTAAATATTGGGTTTATATGCTGAAAAAGAATGTTGTTTTGTGTTGTGTGTGGCGATGGGATGCTAGCAGGGGAGCCGACACCCCTGAAACTACCTGTTGCCAGCCAGGCATCTCTGGCTCATCAGGGTATGGCACAGGGCAGAGCTTGGCAAGGGGAATTTCCCAGCCATCATCTTTTCTCCTGGGCAAGGGCGCACAGCAGCTGGGCTTCCCCTTCCTCATTGCCTCAACCCTTTCATACAGTTCCTCATGCTGTGGTGAACCCCTGACCATAACATGATTTTCGTTGCTACTTCATCCCTGTCATTTTGCTGCTATTCTGAATCGCGCGACCCCAGTGGAAGGGTCGTTCAAACCCCCCAAAGGGGTCGCGACCCACAGGTTGAGAACCACTGGCTTCCAGGTTGGAGTCTTTTGGTTAGCAGCTGAGCCCGGAACCACAGTGAGCACCAGAGTCCCGAAGAGAAAGGTACTGATTTTAGCTCTGAAGTGGGAGGGTCATTTATCATTTCCTCCAGTTCAGCTCCAGGTTATGCTTAGCTAGGTCAAAAGCAGAGAGGACTATGGGCCTATTTCCCCCATGCTGCCTCACTTTTCTCTATTAGACTATTGCGATAGCAAGGAAAATATTCAAAGAGAGTAATTTCAAAGCGTCATTGTCCTGCCAGACAGTTCGATGGGAAACGTAAAGTAGAAATCCGTGGCAAGATGGGGAATCCAGTAGCATGAGGGAACTAGGCATGAAGATGCTTTGGGCCAGCACTCTTGTTTGAATTTTTTCTTGCAAACCTTGTGATCTCTCTGGGCCTCCACATACTATGAGAAACTAGGCGTGACATTATTTTTAAAAAGAAATTGTGACAAGACAGGGGGCCTAACGGGGTGACTATCAACACAGTAGGGGTGCCGATGGGTTCTTTAGTTGGAGGAGAAGTAACTCTGCAAGACAGACGATTCATTTTATGGACAGTGTTTTTCTGTGCAGCCGATTGTGAAGCAGGTAATCTGATCAAAGTGTTGCAGCATGAATGTGACAAGCAGCTCCTTATTCAGAAAAGATTCCTTCCCAGGCATAGTCTACCCAGGTTCCGCTAACCTCAGAGAATCCATTGGGTCTGTTTTCTCAGTGCCTCGCCAGTCCTCAATACAATACACGCCGAGGCCATCGGTGTTTCTGGTTTTCCTAAAGGTCGCCAGCAAGCATTTGATGGTTAAGTCCAGTGGTTCTCAACCTAGGGTTCCCTATCCCTTTAGGGGTTGAACGACCTTTTCACAGGGGTCACCTAAGACCATAGGAAAACACCTGTTTCCCACGGTCTTTGGAACTGCACCTCTATCCGTCTCCAGGCGGGTCCGCTCAAGGCAGATACGCCCACATATGAGTACCCAGCGTGAAGACTGTGACCCACGCGTCGCGCTTCAAGATGATATTTCTTTTATTTGTCGTTACGTTAGAAATAAGTATTTTCACAAGATCTAATGACATATTGTTTTTGTAATTCATCATTATGCTTTCATTAGGTTCAATTTCTTCAATGCAAATACAACCGACACATCAAATATTTACATGGCAATTCATCACGGTAGCAACATGACAGTGATGAAATAGCAACAGAAATAATTGTATGGTTGGGGGTGGGGGAGGGTCACCACAACATGAGGAACTGGATGAAGGAGTCAAGGCATGACGGAGGTTGAGAATCACTGGTTAAGTCCAACAGCCTTTTACTAAGGCTTTGCATTGAGTGTCTGCAATTACATTTGCTCTCCCCCACCCCACCCCCAGCTTCCCATGCCCCCTGCAGGCTCCTCAAATCAATTCCAGCAGCCCTCATGGCACTGTTCTAAAGGGAGAAACAGTGACCCTTTGTAGAAAGATCATAGATGAACCACCATGCGATCTAGGTAAGTTGTGAAGTACAATATGAAGTGTTGCAGGCTTACGGATAGAAACTTGGAAAAAGAGGAACTATGAGTGCCATCTTGTGGCAAGGCTGGCCCTGCCACAACTAACTTGACGTTCCTCATCTTTCATCCCACACATGTAATTTAGCTGTGCCCTGCCTGTCGCTGTGTCTCCTTTGGGATGTGTTTACTTCTAGGCTCAGAGTTACTGCGTTAATCTTTGTCTCCCCTCATTTTACAAGGGTCAGCACAATATCACCCTGTTTTAAAACCGGCTTCTTCTGGGATCTCATTGCTATTACTTTCCCTTAGTTTTTGGATCATTTCCCTGGTTTCTTATCTCTTCTTAACAATCCCACTTACTAGTCTCTTAATAATTGGAGCTTTCCTCTGAGTCTCAGCCCCTAGTAAAGTTGTCAGATAAAATATGGCAAGCTAATTAAGTTTGAACTTTAATGAAACAATAAATAACTTTAGCATGAACATATCCCAATAGGGGACATATTTCTATTCATCGTTTATGCAAAATTCAAATTTAATTGGCATCTTCTTTTGCCTTTGTTGAATCTAACTCAACTCAGTAAAACAAGAATCTTTACAACTGAACCAATAAGTACCAGGATGACAAAAGAGAAAACATTGAAGCTGTCACTTGATTGTGATCCACAATCAGTGCCCATGGAAGCAACAGTCAAGAAATGAAATGATTGGGTAAATTTGCTGCAAAATACTCCTTTAAAGTGTTAAAAAGCAAAGCTGTTACTTTGAGGACTAAGATATTCCCAGTTCAAGCATGGTATTTTTGATCACTTCAGAGGAACGCAAAAGAGGGACAATAAATAGAGAAGAAAGAAGACTTAATACTTTTAAATCATGGTGTGGGCAAAGGATACTGAAGGACAGTCAGAAGCACACATAAATCAGTGTTGAAAGAAGCACAGCAAGAATGGTTTTTGGAAATTTGGAGGTGGGGACTTTGGTTTGTGTGTATAGCCCCAGTTACAATGTTTTGGAATAGACAAAGCACTCACTAGATGATCCTGGATGAGTGAATTAGAAGATGCTTGTGAAGAACTAGAACTTCAAGTAGAGAAGATTTGTGGACAGCTGGGAAGGTAGGTCTGAGACTTGGGATGGGAAACCATAGTGGAAGGGGGTCATAGTTGAAGTCATGAGAATGAGTCCTTGGAAGGATGAGTGCTGCCCGTTGGCTTCCCCAAGGGATGTTTGCACAAAGGGAGAGAGTCAGAAGTGGGCAGAGGAAGAATTCAAAATTCAAGGCAGCCTGCTGATAGGATGCCTAAGTGCTTGGCTACTACTGGATGGAATGGCAGTGTGGACCCACCCAGTGGGACTGTGGAAGAAAGACCTGGAGAATCTATTCCAATAAAGAGGTTGGATTAGAAAACCCTGTCGGACGTTTCTACTCCATCTCACAGAGTCACAAGGAGTCAAACACCGATTTGATAGCACCAGACAGCAATAATACATAAAATGCATCTTAAGTTACAAATGCTAAAAAGAAAAATAAAACAAGGAAGAATGACTGGATGTGGTGTGTGTGTTGTATATTGGGGGGGGGGGGTTGTTGAAATTTTAGCTATGATAGCCTGGGAAGGTATATTGATGAAAACAGGGTTCTGCTGTGCTGTTGTCGCACATTTAGAGGTCAGTGATTTGCCTCAACAAAAGTCTAATTCTCTTAATGGGAAGTGATTCGTTCCTCCATTCAGGGATTTAAGATCCGGGCTTTAGCTACATTATGATACCACAGCACCAACACATAGTCCCGAGGGACACCGAGAGAGAAATGGGAGTAAATCAGCAGCCAATCAGTGCATTTGCCTGGAAGTGACACATCCTTTTGGCGTATATTTCCACTTGCCCAAAGTAAGTCATACACTTCTGCTTTCGCTACAGACGAAGTTGAGAAATACCTTCCAGCTTCCTAGGAGGAGAAAGTACAAGAGAGTAGCCATTACCTGTTAACATAAAAAGCCTGAAGAATCCCCCAGAAATGTAGCTTGACTTTATATTTGTTGCACTTCCATTCGCACTTGCAACCCCTGTACTTTTGAAAACTTACGGTAATTTTGCACTCTTCTTTCAGGTTTTCTATGTAGCCAATCAAAAGTCTATCTCGTAGGTAGCATTGCAACACTGCTTTCTTTCTATTTATACCCTTTCTCCACTCTCCAGCCCCGACCCATCTCCCAGGCCACCTCCAGAGAGGAAGTTCGAAAGAAGAGTTCCTTTGGAACTCTGTGATTTTCCTGCTAAGTATTATGATTTAGATGTGTCTTAAAAGTGATAACAATGGGTAAGGTTGAAGTAAACATAGATTAACTATAAATGAAATCAATCCCTAACTAAAAAATCAGCTGTTGATTCATCATTGCCAGAACTAAATTGATCAATGAAATTTTCTCTAAGGAGTAGGATTTTTCCTTATTTTGTGCTTGGGTATGGGATCAGATTTCTAAAATAAGCATTTTGCAAGCTTCCCTTGGCTCTTAAACTATCAGCCTATATTTTGTCGCCAGGAAGACATCACCTGCTTTCTGAGCACTTTGTAAATTACTCCTGGAGCCTCTTTTGTCTTTCCACCATCCTATAGACTGTCACTCCATCTTTCTCCTTCCCTCCCACTCTCTCTCTTTTTTAATATAGCAAACTTTTAAAATAAGCTTTGTATTGTGGATTCAGTGGTTTGCTGAGCAGAACACCCGTTGCACAGTCCATAATTCATGTGCATTTTTGTTTCATCTCATCCACTGCAGTCCTACCCCTGGGTCATTCTTTATTCCACCTCCTCCCTCTCTTTCCTGGTTCCTTTCCTCCTTTCCTCACGATCTGACATTTCCCCTTTGGTCAATGCTTCCCTCTTAAATTTTAAATCATTGCTTCTTCTAAAATGGGGGGTGGGGGCATTCCATACTTGACCTGCAGGGTGACTCAGGGAGTGGTCTTGGGAGTCAGTCTCTCTAGTCTCTATCTAGGTCTGTTTTATGATTTTGAATAGAATGAACATTTCCTACTTGATTTTTAAAATGTTGTCTAGATTACAACTTCAAGGAGAAAAATGTGGGGGTTCCCATACTTGGTGTGAATGTAAGTTTCTTCACAATTATGCAGGTCCCAACCCTTTGATGCCAACCTCTTTGTAGAAGAAAAAAAATTAATTCTAATGGTTTGGGTTCGAAGATAAATTCCTGGAAGCACTGGTAGCTCTCAGGGAGAGCAGCGTTTATGGGGTGGCTCCTGGAAACAGACACAGAACCCTAGCAAACAGGGAAGGTGAAGGGCCAAAATTCTCAGGTCTCTCTTATAGGCCACACCCCTAAGAGAAGTTGGAATCTCCCCCCCTCCAAATCTAACCACTGCAGTTCCCTTAAAGACAGGGTGTTATTTGGACCGTTTTTTAGTTTGTGGGATTTCTGAGAATAAGATTGCATTGTCCTCACCTTTGATTTGCTGTTACTTTGTTCAGTGCATGCCAGGGGTAGGGTTGCAGTAAATATTGAATGACTAGATGTATGTATGCTTGAGTCTTCTTAAAATATTTTTGCTGGTTTTGTTTCAAAAGACACTTCAATTTTTAATTTGGGAGGGGGGCATGACTGTCCTCTGGTGGTCATGGGAACTACCCAGCCTTGCTCCTGGAGAGCCGCTGCTGGATTTGAACCCCTAAGTCTGTGGGCCTCAGTCCCGCACTCAACCACTATGCCACCAGGGCTCAGCCCAATTTTTAAAAATTTAACAGTACATGCTAATTTTATCATTCCTTAGATAATTGTCTATCATTATTTGATAGGGCAGAACAGAATCAAGATGTAGGTAAACACATCAGGTTTCTCTAATTTCGCTAGAACCCAGAAACATAAGGAATTCAGGATAGATGATCTCTTCAGGACCAGTGATGAGAGTGGCAGTACTGGGAGGGTGGGGAGGGTGGGATAAAAAGGGGGAACCGATTATAAAGATCTACATATAACCTCCTCCCTGGGGTACAGTCAATGGAAAAGTGGGGGAAGAAAGACAAGGGACAGTGCAAGATATGACAAAGTCATAATAATTTTTAAATTATCAAGGGTTCATGAGGTGGGGGGTGTTACAGGGAGGGAGGGGGGAAATGAGAAGCTGATGCCAAAGGTTTAGATAGAAAGCAAATATGAGAATGATGAGGGCAGTGGATATACAAATGTGCTTGACACACAATGGACTTATGCGTACAGTGTGATAAGAGTTGTATGAGCCCCCAATAAAAATATTGAAAAATAATAAATAAATAATTTAAAAAGTAATCAGAAAGAAAGAAAAAATTCATAGCAAAACTTTGAAAAAGGGATGGGGAGAATTGTGGGAGGTCTGACCTCCCCCCATTTGTGCTCTCACTGCCTGTGTTTACAAGTGAATAATAGTGGCATCCTTCTTTCTGTACCTTTATAATAACAGATTCTATCCCATTTGGCTACTGGTTCCAATGTGTGAAGGAGTTTTGTGTCTTCTGGACAGAAAAAGAGAGATGGAATCATGTCCATGTTTCCCTGAACTAATCACTTCAAGCATTACCCTTACCCAGAGCTTTAAATGTTTTCTCTCATCAGATAACTGATGAAGAAAAATGAGGAATGAATCAACTAAAATTCCCCCTCCTGGGTTGCATTTTTGTTATTTCATTCACCTGGCATCATTGCCTGATGAACATGGTCATTCAGCATGGAAACTAAAAAAAGGAATATAAACTCATCTCACAACTTAAAATTCATCTCCTTTGCATTGATTTCACCATCTTATTTAGATTTTTTTCCTAATTTGGTATAAATTTGATGTAGAGTTCAAAATGATCCATTGTGCATGTCGGTTATATCCTCAATAGGATCCCTTAAAATTGGCTGTTATTTGAAACTTTCTCTTTTATTGGCTTGTCAGATGATTTCTCCCAAGAGGAGTCAGGCCTCTTCTCTATTAGAATCTTGCTTCTGATATCACTAGGGGAAGGCTATCAATCCATGGACATCGAGAGCAGATGGGTTCCTTAGAGAGCATTTGCTTTCACTACCTCCTTCTACCGTAAGGAGCAAGCAGTGAGCAAAAATAACTTGACCAAGCAGCCAACAAGAAAAGAGACTCCTGCTTTCCTGTCTCCTTAGATGTATAAAGAGTCACTTTAAAAAACAAAACAAAACAGAAACACCAGTGACACATGGTTTCATTCCAATTAGGATAGCTAAGATAAAACAAATTAAATAGCAAAAACAAAATGAAAGCTCATCAATGTTGATGAAGAAGTGGGAACATCAGAACTCTTATCCATTGCTAGTGAGGATGCAGTGGGGTAAAGTCATTGTGGAAAACAGTCTATTGGTTTCTCAAAAAATCTGAAACTAGAACCCAGCAATTCCACTGCTTGGAATAGTCCTATGCCCAAAGAACTTGAACGCAGTGACGGGCAAGTGTGTGCGGTGTTCATAGACGTACGTGCATTAGAGCACTGTTCACAATAACCCAAAGGTGGGAACACTCTAAATGCTCATCAACAGGTGAACGGATAAATAAAATGTGTGCATTCAAGGAGAAGTTAAGTCCTGATACTTTCTTGGATGGAGTTTGAGGATATTTTGCTTAGTGAAATGAGTTAAGGACATAAGGATAAATAATACATGATTTCACATCTATGAAAAGATCACAGCTGTGTTCCAGAGCATGTTCAATGGCTAAGTCTTTGGAAGCAGATCTCCAGATCTTTCTCAAAGACTTCTGTGGGTGGACTCAAAATAGGGGGAGGTAAGAGGGAGAGGTAATGTTTATGGAACACCAAGTTTCTGTTGATGTTGATGGAAGAAATACATTGATTAAGAGTAATGGATGCACAGCTGTTTGAACAAATCGTGTCACTTAATTGTACACATGCAACTATTTAAATGGGCAAATCCCGTGATATAAATCAATATTTATAAAGATATCTATTTGGACAGTTCATGTAAAAATTAAAGAAAAAATAATGGAATGTTTTCACAAGCTTCTTAAAGCCCCTCAGATATAGATTTTTACAACAACAGCAAAAAGTATCTGTGGATGTTGCTTATTGTGTACAATAAAATGTCTCAGGGGCTCTGGCTTATTGATTTGGGGGTTTAGGTTCATGAGACATTCCAGTTAATTGGCTTGATGTTCTCTATTTTCAAGCTCTTTGTGTAGTGCCTGGAGTCTTAGAAGCTTGCAGAGGGTCATCAAAGTTGCAAAACTTGATGTATTTTCCCCAAGCAGCATCGGAAGTACAGTCATTCCCGACCATCCAGTTGATGCTGACTTATTGTCATGCTGATTCATAGAAACCCTGTGGGACAGAGTGAAGCTGCCCCTGTGTGTTTCCAAGATGGTAGCTTTTCACGGGAGTAGAAAGCCTCGTCCTTCTCCTGCAGAGCAGCTGGCAGTTTTGAACAGTTAACCTTAAAGTCAGCATCCCTTCACATAACCCCTGATGCCACCAGGTCTCCCAGAGTCAACACTAAAAGGAGGAAATGGAAATTGTGATGGATTGCTTCTATGAACAGCTACTTCCTTTGCCAAAATCAAAAGACATAGATGGTGCCCTGCGACTTTTTAAAAAACATCATTTTATTGGGGGCTCATACAACTCTTATCACACTCCATACATACATCGTGTCAAGCACATGTGTACATGTGTTGCTATCATCATTCTCAAGACATTTGCTTTCTACTTGAACCCTTGGGATCAGCGCCTCATTTCCCCCCTCCTCTCCAATACTCCTTCCTTCATGAACCCTTGATAATATATCAATTGTTATTATTTTGTCATGTCTTACATTGTCTGACATCTCCCTTCACCCACTTTTCTGTTGTCTGTTTCCCAGAGAAGAGGTTATATGCAGATCCTTGTAATCCATGTACCCTCTTCTACCCCACCTTCCTTCCATCCTCCTGGGATTTCCAGTCTCACCACTGTTCCTGAAGGGATCATCTGCCCTGGGTTCCCCATGTTTCCGGTTCCTATCTGTACTGGTGTACATCCTCTGGTCTAGCCAGATTTGTAAGGTAGGATTGGATATCCTGCTACTTTTACTGAATATTTTTTAAATCAAATGTTCTATGGAAGCCTCCTGATTAAAGAGGGGAGAAATGTGGAACAGAATTTTTATGCAATTCAGACTTATTTTCAGCCAATGACACTGGATGAACTCCAAGACTCCTACCCTGAGATAATCACTAATGCTCAAACCATGAAACAAAAATATACCTTGCAACTGTCTTTCAATTAAAACAACTCTCTACTTCATCAAGGATGTCCATTGTGAGGTTTATACTTTTTAAAAGGGAAAGAGAAGAGTTAGTACATAGAATCAAGCAGTTAATAGCAACTCAAAAGGTCAAATAGAACTCTTTGGGGGAAAAGAAGCTTATGTCATAGGGGAGGAACAATTTGAAAAAGGAGGCTGAGAATGGCTGCATAATTGAAAGAGTGTGATTGATACTCTTACCAGAGAATTGTTGAACTCGTGTTCATTTTGTTGTGTATATTTCCAACAACAGTAAAATTTATTCAAAAAGACCCTCAAGTTGTGTTCTGTGATAGGGAGAGGCCTCCTGCAAGAAAAATAGCAGTAGTAGTTGATCATTTTTTTCTCACTCCTTACTTTTTGTCATTTAAAACATTTGACTGAAATGTTTTTACATTGAAGGAAAGTTGAAATATCAGCTTGATTACTTGTTTTAATTTTGTTGTGGTTATTGTCTCTGACTATGTGCTGTGCATATTCACAATGTGATAAATAATTTGAGAATAAGTTACCAATATCAGAATACCACGGTCACATCCAAAAACCTTTAACCTAACAGTAATTGATCCAATATAGTCTAGGACACAACTTGTTTCTTAATAGTACCAATTAATCTAATAATATCCAGTTCTTACCCTCCAATTCTAGATCCATAAACAATGCTTACATTTAGTTTTCTTGCCTCTGTAGCCTTTTTACTGTGGAAAAGTTCCCCCAAATCATGGTTAGATTCTATTGTTTGGACTACATGGGGAGTATGTTTTACAGAAAGTCGTATGGAAAAGGCATTGCATGAATGAGAGTGACTGGAATTAGGGTAGTAATGCTGGGAACCAAGGAAGTAAATCTGGGAAAGGCTTAGAAGATAGACTTAGGAACACTTTGGCTATGACTAATGATGAAAGAGGAGGAACATAGGATAATTTACATAGTGACTGATAGGTGATGTCATTCATTCATTCTAGGAATATAATAAAAGAAAGAAATTTGTTGTGATGGCCGATGAGTTTAATTTTCACACGTACTAGTTAATATATCTACGGGCATTCAAATGGATATGTTAGATATGATTGATCTGAATTTCACAATTAAAACCCTGAGTTAGGGGTTTACATTTGACCTTAAATGTCACATAGAGGTAACAAGAAATGCCATAGGTATGAATGAAATTTCCTAGAAAGAGTTCGATAAGGTGACGGGAGAGGGAGCGGGAAAGCAGTCTTGTTTACTATTGTTAGGGACCGTCCAGTGAGTTCAGTCATTGCGAGCTGTCACACACAGACTGAACACGGCCTCACCCTGCACCATCCTCTGAATTGTTCATATGTTTGAGCCCATTGTTGCAACCACTGTGTCGATCCCTCGTGTCTGAATTCTTCCTCTTGTTTGCTACCCAATTATGTGACCAAGCATGTCTTTTTCCAGATTTGTCTGTCCTGACAACATGTACAACGTACACGAAAAGAGGCTCAGGATCCTTGCAATCTGGCTGTACCTCCAAGACAGTCTTGTTTGGTCTTTTGGTAGTTCATGGTACTTTCAATATTCTTTGCCAGCACCATAATTCCCATGCATCGATTCTCCTTTGGTCTTCTTTATTTACTGTTCGACTTTCATAATTTTGGGAGGCAATTGAACCGGCACATCTCAGTCCTCGAAATAACATCCATGCCTTGCAACACTCTACAGAGGTCTTATGCCGCAGATGTACCCAATGCAATCAATGGCTTGAGGGAGCCCTGATTGTGGATCCACCTAAGATGAAATCCTGGCCAACTTCAATCTTTTCTCTGTTGAACATAAAGTTACCTCCAGATCTGGTTGAGAGTATTTTGGTGTTTCTGTATATTACATTGTGATCCCTACTGAAGGCTGAAATGCTTGTTCTTCATCATCAAGTCCTCCTCACTTTAAGAAAGCAAGGTGGTGTATCTGTACTTATTGCACCTGCCTCCAGTCCTGATTCTGTCTTCTTCATATAACCCATCTTCTCTAGTTGCTCCCCGCACAGAAAGCACACTTAGTTAAGACTGAATCATGACTTTTCATCAAGTGCATGTGCCCTGTAGTTGCTTCATTACTCCACACTTAAATTCTGGAACTGTTCCATTAGTTTGCTTTTTAATCCTCAGCTAAACTCAGAAAAGTTGGGGTTCACTTGCGTTTGCTCCAAGTAGACCAAAAGGTCGTTGGCATTAAGCTCGTACTCCTAGTGACCCCCATTTCAACCCTTTGTTGAGTAGGAGGCATTCCCCCCCCCCAATTTCCCCCCAACACCCTGCATGGGATTGCTGGATCTCCCCCATTGTCCCTTGGTTCAATCCCCGAATGTGCTGAGGCACACGCTTATGCGAATCCTTCGAGCAGAATAAAGATGATCATGCATCGAATGCGCATGTGCACGTGCGTGTTTCTGCGATCTGGCTTGCAAGTCTTCTTTGGAACAGTTCCAGGCAACCTCGCAGGAGAAGAAAAAGAAAGGAAACCTGAGGTATGTTCTGCTCGATCCATTTAGTGAACACGTTAGCTTTATCTAATGTGTGAGTTGGGCTTCTGTCTCTCTTATGGAGAAAGAGTCAGGACCCAATCACTCGCCTTTAATCCTCCAAGAAAATCGTTTGCATGCCCTCCATGGATGGAGGCTTAGGTCACCAACACTACAGAGTATTTTATTAGAAACTTGTGGATTCTGTTACTAAAAAATTTCCCATTCCCAACATGCATGGAGCCATGTCGGATGAAGCTCTATAAAATGGGAATTTGTATTCACTGGACTCTAAGGAGAAGAGAGAGGGGACTGAAGCAGTGTAAGTGGAACAGGGAAAGCCGAAAAAGGAAAAGGGAAGGCAGGGCCCAGTGCAGAAAAGCTGAGTGTTCAGCTGCCAATACCTGCTACTTTAGGCCTGACATTTTCCAGATCACAGTTCAAGGAAGGCAACACCTGATCTCACTTAGAACTGCAGCATCTGCCATGCTTTCTTCTGACCAGCTGCATGCCTCACCAGACAGAGCCATGGAGCTTAAGGGAAGGAGGATGCAATTAGTGGCTGAGTGGGGCTTGCTGGGTGGGAACCTTTACGAACTCCACCCGAGTGCAGATCTGATTTTGCAGCTGAGTTAGGTTTCTCCCACGTGCTTAACACAAGCTAACAACAGTGCCGAAGAAATGAAAGAGTTGGTATCGTCTTGAAAGCACAGTGCTGTTTTCTTGGTTTTATTTGTGGTGTGTGTGACACTCTCCCTGTCTTGCTTCGGCTTTTCAAAATAAAAAGTGAATGAGGCAAGAGTTTACATTTCATCTCGTCATTTGTGCATTCAACAACTTATAAAACTTGCTAGCCCTCCAAGTGGCTTGCCCTGTTTCCTCACCCTTTTTTGCCTGTCTCCCTCCAGTAGGATATTATTTTCCCCTTCACTGAAGTCAACACCTGTCTCTAGCCAATTACTGCCCTCACCCCCACCACCTTCCTTTCTCATCTCTGCTATCAGTCTGTTTCTTTAGTTATGAAAACCTTGACCTTGATTTTTTAAAGATAAGGGAAGTCTAACACATTATTTGTTCCTTTGTGACTGGCTTCACTCTGTACAATGTCCTCCAAATCCATCCATGTCATGAGATGCTTTACAGTTTCATCCTTTAATAATGTCTATTATTCCATTGTCAATATATATCAAAGCTTATCAATTAGCTATCAATAGGCATTTAGCTTGTTTCAATCTTCTTGCTTTGATGAATAATACTTTGATCAACAATGGCGTGCATATATCTAGTGATGCTCTGTTTATTTCTCCAAGTAGAGAGAATGCTGGGTCATCTGGTATTTCTATTCACAATTGTTTAGAAGAAAGTCCATACTGCTTTCCACAGGTGTTGTTCACTTTTACAAGCCCATCTGCAGTGCATGAGAGTCCCCATCATGCCACACCCTCTATAGTATTTGTTATTTTCTGAACTTTTCAACTTTGCTATCAATGCCCGTGTGTTAGTCTGAGTTGACTGGAGAAATCCAGAGACACTCAGATGTGTGTAAGAAAGAGTTTTATATCAATGATTAATTGTATATTAAGAAAATATCTCCACCCCATCCAGATCAAGTGCATAAGTCTGATATTAGCCCATCTGTCTGAAACAGTCTATGAATTCCTCTTCAGGCTCACACAACACATGCAATGATGCTGAAATCAGGAAGATCACAGGGCAGTGGGTGGGAAGTCTTGTGGTTCCAGTGACAGTGGAAGCATCTCCAGGACCTTGGCTGGCATCAACTCCATCTAGCTTGTCAGCAGAAAGGTGAAGCAGAGAATGTGTGTCCTGCCTTCAGGGAAGAAGCCAAGAGTTTCCAGAATCCTCAGGAGAAGGCCACTATGCCCACATTGAGGCCTCTTTGACTGTGACCTATTTGGCAGGCTAGACTCCACCCCTTCATTTGCCACTCTCCAATGGTTATTGATGGCATGCATTTATTTATATGTTCATTGACTCCTGAAAGTCATCTTTGGTGAGCCACTTGCTTATGTCATCTGCCAATATCTTAATGGGTTCATTTTTCTTCTTCTCATTGAGGTGTTGATGTTTTTTACAGATTTTATAGACTAGTCCCTTGTCTGATATGACTGTCAAAATTTCTCTCCCAGCCTGTGGGCTCTCTTTTTACTATTTGGTTGGAGGATTTTAATGGAAATAAGTGTTTGAGGGTTTTGTTGTTGTTGTTTTTAAGGAAGTCCGAGTCATCTATTTTGTTTTCTGTGTGTCTGTTTTCATTATGTCTGAAATAGTATGCTTCTGACTTTTGGGGGGTCCCTAAGTTTGTTCCTAAATTTTATTGATGATTTTTATAGTTCTAGGGTTTTCATTTCATTTTTTTATCCATCTTGAGTTCATTTTTACATATGGAGGGTGGTATGGGTCCTCTTTCATTCTTGGAGACTATCACTTCCTCATTTCATATATTTCAGGTTTTTTGTTGTGAGCCAGCTGTTTGTAGGCTTCATTTTTTAGGGTCTTAATTCTGTTCCATTGATCCACATAGCTGTCTTTGTATCAGTACCAGGCTGTTTTAACAGTGGCTGTTTTCTATGGTTGGGGGTTGGTAAGTAAAGTTGGTGATTAGTTTTTCTATCTCTTGAAAAAATGATACTGAAATTCAGATGGGAATTGTCCTATATTTGTAGATTTCTGTGAGTGGTACTTTCACAATCCTAAGGCTTTCTGTGGAAAAAAATGAGAAACTATACACACAAGAGAACAGTAAACAAAAATTCAGAAGCTTAATACTGAGATATTAGGAATGGTTAACACTTTGAAAGAGCAAAGTAGTAGAATTGAAACAATGGCAAGATGCATTAATGAGCTTGAGGACAAAATCTCAGAACCAATCTCTGAGAAAAATAATTCATAACATGGGGGCAAAGTGCCATAGAGAGTATAAGAATTATGTGGGAGTCCATCAAGAAGAAGAATATCTGTCTGATAGGCATTCCAGAACAGGAAGAAATAAACAAAAACTCACTGACAGAATAATCCAATAATTATGATGCCAATGTCTCCAATATTATGGTTTTCTGATTGCTCTTACAGCATCTTCCTGAGTTCTTCCAGAGTTTTCATGTGTGTTTTCTGGAGCACTCTTAATCTTTTTCTCCATGCTCTCAAAATACCTAAGAGTTATTCTTATAAATTCCTCTTCTGTGGTTTCAATCCTGGTTGTTCCCTCAGGCAGGCCTTTGGTTCTACTTAGGAAGCTTACAATAGAAAGGTAACCCAGGGTGCATGATGGTGGGGGATGGAAGCAGGTGGTTTTCGGGAACTAGGAATTATTTTTCTCCCTCCTCTTGTATCCCGTGTCTCTCCTTTAATGGTTTCACTTATCAGAAAGAGTCATGAGAAGTAAAAACAAGAACAAAAGTTCAAGTCCTGAACTACATTGGATTCCGCTTTTTCTCCAGACTCTTGTCCCATGACTGATGTCTGTGGACATCGGGGTGTGGACATTCGTGTTTGTTCTGGACCTATTGCAAGTGGTGCTGGTGGTTTCTCAAAACAAAATAAAGACTAAGGGGAAACAGAAAAAATTCCAGCCAATTCTCACCCTTGCATCGGCTTCAGGGGACTCCCAGGGATCAGATCTCCTGCCACAACCAATTGCTCAATGAGGCAGGCGATTGTATGCCCTGCCTCCGAACATGTGGGCTAACACCCCCCTCCGAGCACCCTGGAGCCATGGGGGACCCAATGATTCAGTCTCCCTTTGGTTATCCTTCCATGTTGGTATTCCTTCCTGCAGACCACACTCACAGACTTGGTGATGTGGTGGGAGCAGCACAACCTGTGCCCTGGTTGGGTACCGTTCGCTCCCCTATCCATCCTGGAGTGTCAGGAGCCAGGGAGGAGACTGTCTCTTTTGCTAGCAGGCCCAGAGATTACTCTGCACTGTGGGAGAAGTTGATTGACCTATGGATGGTAAGCTTAGAATTCACCGTTCCCCTTTGTGTTGGCCAGGCACCAGAGTCTTATCTGTGCTGTGGGCAGAGAAGTCTGACTTGTCACCAGCCAACGGAGAATTCACCCATTAGTTTGATGGCCATGTAGGACCTCTGCCCACCATTCCCCCCACCTACGTGTTGGGCTCACAGTGTTACTCTTCTCAGAGATACAGGCTCTAGGTGTCTCCTCCACAGGCTCTGTTGTCTCTGTTGAAGCAGGAATGCCGAGGAAGCCTATGTTGACATTTGATGAAACGCTCTCTAGCTCTTACTTTTTTGAATCATCACTACTGCTTCGTATGTGAGATAGGTAGGAATTTTTCTCTTAGACACTGTACTCATCTTGCCAAGGAGTGCTGGACAATGTGCAATAATTTTGTAGTTCTCTATTCTAGCTCTTGCTATTTTTTCTATGTATATTCACCTCCGCACATACATAGGAGGGGCTTCAAAATCTTTGAGGAAAGGGATCCATTCTCTTACAATTTGTTTTCTCCATGAACAGTTTGAAGCACCTTTATATATTTGAATAGATGCATATGCAGATAAATAAAAATAAAAAACAGATATATTTGCTTACCCAAAGAGAATCTTAATACAAAAATTATTTTTATTAAATAATAAAATATGTATATTTTATATAATATATTTACATATATGGGGTCTTAGTAGTACTGTTAGGGAGACATTGGATTGCTGAACACAAGGTTGTCAGTTCAAACCCACCAACCACTCTTGAGAGAGAAAGATATGACTATTGGTTTCCACAAAGATTTATAGCCTCAGACATCCTAGGGATGGTTTCTATATATTGAAATCAATTCATTTTTATATAGAATATATATTTTGACATGATATGGACTGTCTTTTCTCCATATGACAGGCAGAAACACAGCTCACACATTTGATAAAGCCAAGGGTTCACTAAAGGGAGCTTGGAGAGTACACTTCAGGTTTCCTTTGTCTTCTCCTGTAAGTTTGTCAGGAACTATTCCAGAGCACACTTGTTATGTCAAGTATTATAGATAAATTATATATGTATCATCTATATATATTTTTCATTTAGCAATAATTTAACAATAATTAGTATTTTTCTGTTTCAAAAAAATTGTAAATTTTCATTAAAGTCTATCCTGTGGGTTCATGAAATCCCCTATTGTTGGATATTTAGATTTTCTCTCTCTCTGATGTTTTAAAAAAAAACCTGTCACTCACATTCTTATATCTACATCTTTGCATCCAGCTCTGCATATTTCTTCAGGGAAAGAAATGTTTAGGGGTAGGAATTCTGAATCAAAGGGTTTATGCACTTGTAAAGCTGTTGATACACATTAAAAATTTCTGTGTGTACAAATATGCTTGATACAAATGATGTATTGAATGTTATAAGAGCTTTAAGAGCCCCCAATAAAATTATTAGAAAAGTATTCCCCAAGGATATTTTTCCAGAACACTTTTCAAGCTTATGAGGGTTATTAAAGATATTGTTTGAAATTTCTATATGCAGCTTGGGGGCTTGAGTGAAAAAGACAGCTACCAATTACAAAGGAATCCATTAGGGTCTATCCTTAGAGGTGTTAGACCTGGATAAATGGAAACTGCAAGAGAAAGACCTATGCACCTCAAAGATAGAGAGAATTTGGCTGGTTGTTCTCTAAGAATGGCATACAAATTGGAACAGAGGTAGGGCTCATTTCTAAATGAACCCCCAAAGCAAAAAAAATAAGAGCATAGAGACTTCCTTTTAAATTCTAGTTTTAAGTGTAAGGAGACAATATAGTAGTAGAAGAAGAAGCTCTGAAAGACTAGAATCTTACTTATATCCCTACTGAAAGCTTGACTGCTGAGTAGAGATCAATATTTTGGGATTTATATTTTAGTGCAATTATGACTAGGATCTGGGAAATTATCATAATAGGTGATCTTTTAAAGGAGTGGATGAAACAGAAGTTAAGGGTTGTCTCAAGAAATGGTAATAGATTTCCTTCACTAGCCAAAATGATTTTATGATCTCAGTTTATTTAATCCTAACATGCCAATCAAAGGGTCAACTAAACAAAGGAGAATGGGCCTTGCAATTCTTACCTTTCCTAGAAATCCTCATGTCTAATAAATCTCTATTCAGAATTGGAACTACCTAACAGTACTTCTCATACTCTGTATATTTGGAAAGATACATTTGGCCCTTGAATTTGTACCTGGAAGATTATTTAGTATAGACACATTCAAAGAATGGTAATTTTCCATTTGTGTCTCATACTGTTCTTATCTTATAATAAATCAAATTGATCAATAATCAGTTAGCATAACTAGGCATCCTTCGAGCACACCATTTATTACTTGGCCTCTATAAGTTCCCACTCCAGCAGAAGTAGCACTGATCACTCATATTCTGGCTCAATATCCTTCAAATGTGAGGGTGTTCTCCTTTCCCCTGGGTTCAGGCACCAGAATAAATGACTATAGATTCTTCTGGAATAGGGCTGGTGAATCATTACACTTATAAAACTATTCTATTATAAGATCCTCTTCCTGATCACTTCTTCACTGAAGTTCTGTTACCATTAACCATTTCATGGATCTGAAAATAGGTTTCAAACCAGGAACTTTTCATTGAGACAACCATACTCTCTAGTTTCATATATTTATGATTATAGATGTACGGTAACACTCTTGTCGAAAGCTTATGATTTTTTCTCCTAAGGTTATCATATTTATTAAGCATCTCTACAATTTTCTCTTTGCCATGCCCTCTTTGCCTGCTCCTCTGACATTGCTGGTCATATAGTCATTGGAACCTCTTGGCTTCAGCAGTTAAACAGTTGCCACCTGGTCTCTATTACGTGTGTCCTCATCTTTGTCATGGTTATTAGCAAACTCCAAACTGTGACTGTGTTTCTAATCATTAGCCCTGGACTACAGAAAAGAATTGTTAGTGACTCTGTGCCCTGCCGGCATATTCTTTATGTCCTCGGTGACGGACCTCTGTTGAGTCCTCTCCTCGTACATCTTCTGGCCTGTTTAATATACCCACTCAAACAGAAGATAGGTGAGACAGTTGCACATCTCCACTTTACTGCCTGTTTACCCTGTCTACTTCCAGAATTACTTGCAGTAGTTTGAATTTTCTAAATAAGTAGCAAAATATTAAAACAGGATTAGATGTTTCAGAAATGTATTGGGATAGGGAAGTGATACAAGTGACGAAAGTTTCATATCTGTTGAAAGAAATAGAGAAAAGAGAGGGTAGGAAGAGCCTCAGACTATATATAGCATAGTTCCCCCCCCCCCCTCCAAATGGCACAGTGAGTTCTTCAACTTTCCAGAATCAGTCAGGATTACTATCTTTAGCCACTGTGCTTAGTAACTAACTTTGAGCCTTTGGGAAATGTGACCTTAACACATATTCCATCGTGGATTCACAAGCCACCAACCGGAACTGTTTCTACTCCCTGTAGCAGGAAATCTGAGTCTCTCTCTCTCTCTCTCTCTCTCTCTCTCTCTCTCTCTCTCTCTCTCTCTCTCACACACACACACACACACACACACACACACAGACTCTACCATATCGTTAAAATTATAATGATATAATACTATTCAAGAACTGTTTTTTGCAACTTTTCTTGTCTGGTCTAAAGAATTGCCTCCCATCACTTTGATGCTATGAAAAAACATGGCTCAAGTTTCCAAAAGCTTACCCAAAAAGGGAATCTTTGAAGCACAACAGAGATATCTACAAGGGCATCCCTGCAACTGTGAAAGATGATTTCTAGACCTTATCTCTATCCCTGTTTCCATCATTTCAAAAAAGGGATTTCTCTTTGTCCTTTCAGAATAGAGACTTTTCAAGTTTCACAACAGCATTCTACCTTCACGTCTCTAAAGAAAAACAATATCATTAAAAACACAGTTTTTGTATGTGACCAACATGCATAGCACATATGTTTCTGTCTCACTATTGTATCACATGTTGATAATCTGTGGGTTTTGTTTAAGTTACTATGTCTCAGCCTATAAATTCCTTGAAAGCAAGAACCATGTCTCATCTTTGATTACATTCAGTGCCCAAGTGATTAATTCATCACCAACCAGTATTTAGTGACCTCTTTTCTTAATCCTCTCCCTCCTTCCTTGAGTCAGCTCTTTATAGGTGCTCATCAGAAGGACAATCTTTGGGGAGGCGCCCCATATCTCTGTACTATTTCTTTTTATTGCATTGTTTAGCACCCACCTTTCATCTGTCCTAGTGTTGTACTTCTTACTGGAATCTGGCAAGATTAATCACTGGCTCGGTGGGACCATTGCCAAACAACTGGTTAATGTGCCATTGTGGCATCTTAAGAAATTTCTTTCTGAGGAAAACATCTTTAACCGTGACTAAAGAAATTCATTTCTTTAACATCCTTGTCCAAAATGTCACTACCCTCACCTTCCCCTTCATTCCATCAGAACAAGAAGCCCTATTCATTTCAGAGGTTTTAAGACATCTCTGTGGAAATACAATTTTTTTTCATAGCCACTGGCATGTTGTATACAAGAAAGAATTGTGGATAATCGGGTGATGATAGGAACTCCTAAGAATTCTTCTCAGTCTTCCAGTAGTCTCTTACATTTGTTTACTTTGTATATGCATTATACTTTTTGAGGGAAATGACTTATATTTTTATTTGAAAATTTAAATTGCTTTGCAAAATAGATGGGACAGCTTTATTATTATGGATGAATTTTTTTAAAAAAACACAAAGACACTGACATACCATGAAAGTACATGATTTGCCCAAGTTTAGGGAGTATTCTAAGATTAGCACAGAAGACTTTAAAACCAAACCCATTGGGTTGAGCCCCGGTGGCGCAGTGGTGGTGCGCAGGACTGCAGCCCACTGGGATGGAGGTTCAATTCCAGCAGCAGCTCCACAGGAGCAAAAGCTGGGCTTCCTACTCCCACCTCCCACCACAAGAGGGCAGTGATGCCCAAAAGACCAACAAACAAACAAACAAACAAAAAATCCCATTATCCATTCCAACTCGTAGTAACCCTACATAGAAAATGCAATAAAATACACAGTAAATATCATTCTGGGCACTCAATCTTGAATACAAGATTAAATAAAGTCAAACCATGCCAAAAATTCACCTATAAAGTACCTCTCAATTTTTCTAGTATAAGATCACGTTCATGAGAACAAAAAATATTTTTCTGTTGCTAGAACCAACAAAGGTAACAAATGAAGAGCTCATGATGAAAAGCAATAGTCACCTCATAATAATCTCGTCACCCACCCTCATTTCTCTCTCCTAAGGCAATCTTTTCTAAACTAAAAAGGAAGTAGGCAGAATAATTCTTCTTTTTATTATTATATTAGGAAAAAAGTAGCATATACTTTAGAGATGATGTCATATCCATCTATGTACTAACCCACATTATTAAGATTTTGAAATACTACATATACTTGAATAAGCTGACCTGAATATCAGCCGAGGCACCCAATGTTTTAAAAAATCATTTTATTGTGGCTCATGCAACTCTCATCACTATCCATGCATACATCCACTGCGTCATGCACATTTGTACATTTGTTGCCATCATCATTCTCAAAACATTCGCTTTTTACTTGAACCCTTGTAATCAGCTCCTCATTTATTCTCTCCCTCCTGCCTCCCCCCCTCATAAAACCCTTGATAATTTAGAAATCAATATTATTTTGTCATATCTTACGCTTTCTTCTGTCGTCCATCCCCCAGGGAGGGGGTTCTATGTAGATCCTTGGAATCAGTTCCCTGTTTCTGCTCCACCTTCCCCGCACCTTCCCCTTGTCACCACTCTCACCAGTGGTCATGAATGGACTATCTATACTGGAATCCCTGTGTTTCCAGTTCCTATCTGTACCAGTGTCATCTTCCGGTTTAGCCAGATTTTAAGGTAGAATTGGGATTGTGATAGTGGGGTTGGGGGGGGCGCGGGGAGGAAGCATTTAATAACCAGAGGAAAGTTGCATATTTCATTGTTGCTACACTGTACCCTGACTGGCTCATCTGCTCCCCATGACCCTTTTTCCAAGGGGATGTCGCTTCACCTACAATAATATAATTTTTAGTTCATTGATAACTGATACCTGATTCCTCCTACACCTCATGATCACAAAGGCTGCTTGTTCCATGTGGGCTTTTTTGCTTCTGAGGCACCTAATTTTACCACAGACAGTGGATTAAAAATGTGCTGGAGAACCAGCTTACACACAAGTATATACAGTAAGTCATATTACATACAGCCATGTCGATGTAATAATATCTGTATTACATATAGATATGTTTGAATCATATTTAGAAGAAGAAATAACACGAAGACACAGTTAACGCCCACCAAACCTCATTACCCTTTTTACAACATAGGGGAAATTGGTATCTTAAATTTGAAATTTATAATCTGCATTCATTTTTATTTATGATAGAATAGTGTATACTGTATCAACTTTCTAGATAGGATTACATAATATATTATTGTATATTTCCATGGTCAGTGTGCGTGGGTGCCTTATATGTCAACACTTCATGTAAATAGTACTGCACAGCATATGCCATCCAGCAGCGCACTGTCTTTCACTTCATATAATGTTTCTGAGATCTGTCTCTGCTGATACATGCAGCTGTAGTTCATTTTCTTTAAGCTTCATTTTCATTTTCCTCAATTCCTTTTGATGGACAGTTAATTAATTTAGAATCTATTGCTATTATAAGCAACATTTTAATGTTTTAATTGTTCTTATCTCTCCTTACACACATGAAAAAGCTGCTTGGTTTAGTATAAATCTCAAAATGGAATTCCTGAGTTATAGGGAATTCTTATATTTAGTTTTGCTAATCCACACAATGAAACCCAGAGGGAGGGGATTTCTGAGTTTTAGGGGTTCATGGGATTCCCAAAGTGGTCATTCTTTTCAGGAGTAGACAACCACATTTTTCCCCTGCAGAGTGGGGAGTGGGTTTGAACCCCTGAGGTTGCAGTGAACAGTCTATCACTTAGCCAACATTGCCACCAAAAATAGGTAGGCTGATCTCCAAAGTGTTTGTGCCAGTTGACATTCCTGCAAGAAGTGCACCAACATGGCTCTTCCTCTTTTTCCTGTTAACAGATGGTTTTGTCAGATAGTTTAATTTTCGCCCACCTGAATCCCATAAAATTGCAATTCATTTTATTTTTAATTTCCGTGTGTTTTAGTGAAGTTGAAATATTTCTAAAGGTAATTTGTCATTTATTTACTTTTTGTATCACGGTAATGCTATTTTATAAAATGAGTAGAGAAATATTTTCTGGAAGATACTGTGTAAAATTGGTATTATTTCTTTCTTAAGTGTTCACTGATGTAGAATTTATTTTACTAGTGACATCAATTGGGTTGTTTTCTGTGGTTCTCCTTAAAGTTTATAAGAAAAGAAATGATTATACAGAGATATGGGACTCTTCTCCAAAGATTGTCATTCTGAGGAGAAACTATAAAGAACTGGCCCAAAGGAGAGAGAGGATTAACAAAAGAGGTCACTAAAAACCTATATAAATATATGAATTCAATGTCATTGGTAGATATAATTTTATTACTATTATCAAATTTATCTTGAGTGAATTGGGGTAGTCTATGGTTTTCAAAACTATTTCTTTTGATGAAACTCATTTAATTTATAGACAATGTTTTTCATAATGTTATTCTATTTTACTCTACTAGCAATATGGTTTGTAGTGATTCTCCTTTCATCTTGATATTAGTGACTAAGGTTATCCCCTTTGCTCTTGGTCAGGTTTATCCATCTTATTGATCTTTTCAAGGAACTAACATGTAGGTTAATTGATTTTTGCATGTTTTTGTTTCTATTAAACCAATTTCACTCTCCACTATTATTTTCTTACTACTGGTTTTGAAGTTTGCTTACTCTTTTTATAGAATTATATGAAAATTTATATTATTTATTTAAAACCTGTATTAATTATAATAAAATATTTATCGTTATAACCCCCCTCAAAATAGTTTGACTGCATCTCAAATTTTTTGGTATGTTTTTTATGTCCCATGTATTTTATAACTGTCTTACAACTTCCTCCTTTCCTTACAAGTTATTTACAAGTGTACATAGTTTCCAAATATTGAGGAAAATTTTTATATATCTTGATAATTCCACCAAAGTTGCAGATTTTGTCTGATTTCAATGCTTTTTAAGTTTATTTAGGTTTGTTTGTTGACCCAGAATGTGATATATCTTGGTGGATATTTTCTGTGCACTTTTCAAGGCTGTCTATCCTGCAGCTGATATTGCAGTGTTCTGTGTTCATCAGGTCATGTTGACTGGTAATTAGTTAGTGGATATCTTTGCTGATTGCTGTCTACTTGTTCTATTAGACAGAACTGTTAACTATCAACAGTTACTGAGAGAAGAATATTGCAACCACCAAATATAGTTGTGGGTTTGGTGATTTCTCTTTTTATTTCAGTTTTGGCTTTATGTAATTTTGGAACTTTGTTGTTGGGTGTACTACATCCACGATTTTTGTATCTTCTTTGTGAATTGAACTATTTATCATACAATATCATATATAATACCACATAATATAATGCCTCTTTTTAATTCTGAAAAATCTCCATGCTGTAAAGTCTTTCCCTATAAGTGACATGTACATTCAGTTTTCTTTGATTTGTTCTGCATGGTATACCCTTTCCCATTGTTTTGTTATTAATCTATTTATATTGCTATATTTAAAATGAGTTTCTTATAAACAGCATGTTGTTGGATTTGCTATCTATTCACTCTTAGAATGTTTGTCTTGGTTGGCACCTCTAATGTAATTTCTGATATGGTTTGATTTATGTCTATATATTTTTTAATTTGTTTTTATTTGCTTTGTGTTTGCCAATCTCTTTTTGTGTTTCTCTATTTCTCCTTCCTTACCTACTTCTGGATTATATGAATATTTTTAGAATTCCATTTGAATGTATCTCATGACTACCGGTTACATGTTTTTGAATCATTATTTAGGGTCTCTCTAGGAGTTAGCAATTTGCAACGTATTTAGAAATGATACTTTACTATTTATGTAAAGCATGAGAGCTGCACAACTATATAAGTTCCATTGCCCTCCTCTACTGATGTTAATGTTTTATGTATTACATTTACAGACATTGAAAACCCTCCAGAAAATGCTATGGATTTTATTTGAGTCATCAGGATAGTTTAAAGATTCAAAGAGAGAAAAAAGTCTACTATACTTAACCCCACATTTACCATCTCTTTCTCTTCTTGCATTCATTTCTTTCTGACGTTGTTTCTACTTTTTTCTTCATCTTAAAATATCTTCTTAATCCATTTATTCTTGAATTATACATTTCTTGAATATGCTATTCCATTTGACATATTTTTGTTTTCCCCAACATTTTAAATGTGCTCCATTGTTTTCTGACCTCCGTGGTTTCTTCCCAGAAACTTCTTGATTTGAGTCATCCTTCTTATGGGTAGTATCTACTTCCTGACTGTTTTCAAGATCTTCTCTTCATCTTCAGTTTTCAGTAGTTTAAATATAATATGTAGTTGTGTATGTGCCTGTGGTGGAGTTTTTGTTTATATGTTTCCATTATTTGGGGTTCACTGAGCATCTTGAATCTGTAACTCTATTGCTGCTTTTTATTTCAACTGCTACTTTTTAAAATGGTTTTCTCCCCCAGCACAAGTTTGAGATCCTGTACCACTCTCCTGGGCTGTAACAGAAGAACACCACAGTTTCTGGGCTGTGTAAATGATTAATGCACTTGACCCCTAACCATAAAGTTAGAGGTGTGAGCCAACTTAGTGGTGTCTTGGAGGAAAGGCCTGCCAATCTGCCAATGTGAAAAATCAGATGGAGCAAAATTCTGTTCTGATACTGTGGCAGTCATGTGCTTATGTTAATTTTATAATTGAAATGTAGGGGTGGAGTCTGGCCTGTTAATCAGGAAAAAGCCATTGAGTAGCCGATGAGGCCTCTGTGTGGGCATGGCTTTCACCTGAGACTCCAGGGAAATCTCGCGATATTTCCCTTGTGAAGATGAGAAGCTATCTTCCCCAGTTGTTGGGAGTTAGTTTCAGAGATGATTAACCACAGGCAACACAGAATGGCGGCGGCTGGGAGGCTGGAGTAGTTGGTGGAGAGACTACATGGCTTAGCCCTGATGAAGACAGACCTCTGAAGCTGGAGTGGCATGCTGTTGATGGACCTGAGCCCTGGAAGTGAGGAGCCCTGGGGAGACTCCTGCCAGCGCCAGAATTCTGCACTCACTGACCTGTGACTTCCTGAGTCAGAAGCAGATTTTATAGACTGATTTCGGGCATATGGGTTATTTTTGGACTTAGGACTTTGCACTGGACTGGATTGGGATGCCTTCTTAGGGCCACATTTCTTTTTATATAAAACCTTTCCTTGTACCTATATGCATGTCTTTGAAATTTGTTCCTCTAGTCTACCCGGACTAACTCAGATACACAGCAGATCACCAGGAATTGGAATCGACTGTGTGGCAAGTGATTACTGGGTACTCTTAATTTTTTTTTTCTGTTATAGGATGCATTTGGAGTGACTCCCAATATTCCATTCACAACGGAACAAAATGTTGTTCCTCCCCTTGCTCGGGACAAACTATGATGGTCCACATGGTGCTCACTAAGTGATTTTAGGAGATAGTTCTCCAGACCTTTCTTCCTAATCTGCCTTACTCTGGAAGCTCTGCCCAGCATCACACCAAAACATCGACCTCCCCTCATGGACAGGTGGTGGCTGTGCATAAGGTGCATTTGCCAGGATTCCATCCTGGAGAGGAGACTTCTACCACTGACCTACCGATGCCTTCCGTTGAAGTCTATTGCATTGGTCTCATTCTGGGACTTTCCCTCATGACTCTCTTTGTTGAATGTAAGGAGTCGTGGTGGTGTAGTGGATGGGTCCTGTGTTTGACTGCTAGCCCTAAGGTTGGCAGTTCACACTCAGCAGCTGTCCTGCAGGAGGACAAGGCTTCAAACTCCTGGGCCTTGAGAGCCCTCCAGAGTGGTTCCTTCCTGCTCTCCAAGTGTCATTGTGAGTCCAAATCAACTCAATGGCTGTGAGTCTGTGTTTTATCTACCCCTTCTGGATCCTGAGGCTTCCTCTTTTGTTTGGAAGTACAACTTTCAGCAGCCCTTTCAAGGAGGCCAGGGTAAAGACATTTTCTTAGCCCTTACCTGAGATACCGTTTTTTCATCATAAGACACTTTATGGCTATTTCACATAAACCCTGATGTTTGTAAGCATCAGACAACTCACCTCCAAGTTGGCAGTTCAAACCCACCAGTTGCTTTGCAGAACAATTATGAGGCTGACTGAGCTCTTTAAGATTGACAAAAACCTTGAAAACACTACTAAGGCCACTGTGAGTCAGAATCGATTGGCTGGTAGTGGATGTTGGGGGTGTCCCCACATAATACCAGTTGTAATTTTGGTATTCTCTGCCCAAAAGTGTTAGAAAGGACCAAATACTACTATGAATTTAATAGTGCTTTTATAAATAATATGTATCCCAGACACATCGAGAGCTATTCAAAAGATAATCAGTACGCATGTGGGGACACATGTTATTTATTCAGCCAAGAGATGGAATAATGGCTAGGATTTTGCAATAACTTGTTGGCAAAGAATTTTTTTCACATTTAAAGGGTTGCAAATAAAAAAAGAAGGATATATGCTGAGACAGTATGTGGCATGCAAAGTCCAAAATATTTACTGTCTGGCTTTTTGCACAAAAAGTGTCCTAACCCTGTTTTAGACTAGAGGAAGGCTTCAGGTGAGAGAGGCAGGTTGTCCTTTACAGGAAGACAGAGAAAAAGGTCACTTCGGACTGAGGAAAAGTGATGTGTAAAAGCTCTGGGACTGGGCATGCATGTGCTGAGGACAGATTCAGAGATGGAAAGGGTGCTTATATCTTAAAGCCTTTCCGCGTGATAGGCCTTTTATCTAAGCTTTGGTAATCCGCACTCTCTGTTTCACTACAGTCAAGTGTTCCTTGTATTGTTGATTGTAGCTGGGAGAGAGGGGGGGCTTGTTTACTCCAGATGCCTCCGGAATCACAAAGTCCCAAATATCTTGGGGGATTATATAGAAGTTAGTCTTCAATAAAGAACTCGGCACTAACACTTAAAACTTAATGAGAAGGTCTTCCTGTGAAACAAGCCCTTAATTATAATGGTAGTTATGATACTCATATTAGCATATCCCAAGTTTTCTACTCTTTTACTCTACATAGAAAGATACCGCAAAGAAACCACTAAGAGGGTCATGGTTATCTGACTAGAAGATCCTTGTATGTGTAGAAATTCAGACTATGGAGAATGAAGTCGAATTCCCATTTCCCATTTCCCTTTTCCACTTCCACTTCCTCCTCTTCTGAATTGGCATTGTTAACAGTTTTGCATTTTCTTAAAGCAAAATGACAGAGGCTTCATAAAGCAGAAACTAGAATGAAAAGTGAATGAAATTTTTCTATAAATTTTGAAGCCCTCTCATATACGTACCTGTGTGTGTATGTCACATACATAAGCATATGCATGTCAGTCAGAAGAAATAATTATTACACATATCATTCCAGTCCTATTATACAGATTATTATGACTTCCAACTCCTTCTTTCAGTCTTAAAAAAGTTAATAATTCATCTTGGTATTTTTTCAGATAAATGATACAGATCTGCCTCATGCTTTTAGAAGACATTTTATATTAAATTGCTCTTACATTTATGAAAGTGTATAGTTTTATAAATGCATCATTTATATATAGTCATAGACCATATCATTTTAATCAATCTTCCTCTAATATTAACATCTGCTATACCTGCAGTTAGACTATTGCCATCAGGAAATTAACATTGACGCAGCTCTGCCAACTTAGAGCTATTAACTTAGACACCTCATTTGAAGTGAGGCAGACTTTCTAGTGGTTTTCCTTTACCTGGTTTGAGATCCAATTGATGTTCCCTCATTGAATGGCCTTGTCGCGGAGCCTGTTCTCTCCCTGCCATGGAGTTTCACCAAGAGAGGGGAGAACTGGGAGTTTCCTGAGACTGTAACTCTTCACCGATGTTGAAAGTCCGTCTTTCTCTGGGGGAGTGACCAGTGGCTTCAAACTTCTGACCTTCATGTAACCACTCTGCCCAGGGCCCCTTCCTGAGTCTTCTGCCCTCTGCGACAGCTCTTCAATTCTTTCTGTCTTCTTCGGAACCTTGATGCGTTTGAAGTATCCATGCCAATAATTTGGTAGACTGTCCTTCAGATTTCGTTTGTCTGATGGTTTCTGATGACTGTATTTGATCCTTTCTGATAAATGAGTTTCTTGAGATATTGGGAGATTGTGTAAGCATCTTCTTTGCCATCATACTTCGATGTACTAATTTAGTATCGCCCAGCAATTCAGGACAGCAACCATCGTTATTAAGTTGTTACCTAATGGAGACTTCTTATTTCCTCCGCATTTACTGATTCGTGTGTTACTGTAAAGCAGAACTGTTTCTTCTGTCCTATTTATGTAGTCAACTATTTATTTCTACAAATATGGCTTAAAGATATTTACTTTATTCTGAAAATTATATAATCAAATGCTACTGTTATTTATTTCGCTACTGAAATTATTTTGGTTTTTCAGTAAAACTTAGTGGGTTCTCCTCTCAGCTGACTTTTTAGTCCTTTTCACATGTCACCATCATTTATGGGGTAGGTCCTTACTTTCTGCTGCTATAAGATGTCCTCATTTATCTTATATTTCCTTAGCCACTTCTCCAAGGAGCTTTGATTCTTTTTATTAGTAAATTTGATTCTTCTTACTAGTGAGCTTCTAGCCTTCTTCATTTCCTTATGCATAGTCTTTTACTACAACATTAGTTGCTTTCACTATTCATTTAACTAATTCCCGTTTAACAGGCATTTTGTTCTTTTTAACTTCTTGTCAATGGAAAACATCACTGTATCAACAATCTTTCTTTATCTCGGAGAACTTTTGCAAACTTGCATGTAGAAAAAGCATATCCCTTGCTTGCTTGCCGTGGGCTTGCTTAATTTAGGGGAATTAAGATGGTTTCAAACTGCTCTCTAACGATCTTAATTGCATCTTTAAGCTCCAGTTTCTTAAGGGCACGTTTCTCTAAATCCTAACCTCTGACTAATGTCAATGTCTTTTCCACTCTTCTCCTGTCACCTTCTACATGGGGTCCAGGGATTCTGCTCCATTCACTGACATTTCTTTTCTCTTTAATCTAGTTATATTGATTAATGCAATGGTCCCTGTTCCACAGGGACGATGGGGGCCGTGTTGTCATTTTTATTCATAGACATTTCCCAAATCTCATGCTCCTTCAACAACTTAAGTGAAATTACAGACTTTATGTTGATTTCTTTATAACCTAGTTAAGGTTTCATGGCCATGACTAAGCTGGAGCTATTTCTCATCCTATTAAAAGTAGCTCTCAGCCTAGAGATATCTTCACTCTTTGTGAAGTGGCACTATTTTCCTCTTAGGCAATTTTCAAACTGTTCTCTCTTAATAGCTACAATTAAACTGCCCCACTTCTTATGGCTTGTGCTCACTAATTCTAATGATTCCCCCGTCAGTGATAGCTTCTCCCTGGAAATGAAAAAGTGACAAGAGTTGGGTAAGAGTTCACTTCACTTGGCTTCTATTATACCATTGCTTTTTTGGCGTTCACCAGAAACTCTTAGGCTCTTACAGCCTATTTTGGATGGCCACCAATCTCACCTGTATTTTGTCACAAAACACTTGAGATGCCGGGTATATTATCTAAATGCATTTAGCATTTAATAGCAAGGAGCAATAGGCTTAAGTGAGAGGGACTTTGCTGTAGTGAATCATGATAAATTGAAGTTGGAAAGTTAATGTACAGACTCATTTTTTCCGTAACATCACAGGGACGTAAATAACACACATATAATTTAGACATTTATTACAGCTCATTGTCTATAAGACACTGAAGCAGAAGCGAGAAAGATAGACACAGTGAGTGCCTTCTCTTTGGCAAGTGGGTAGCTGTAGGGCGAGCTCGAGCTGAAGAGTGGTAGCGTGATTTGGCTATCGCTGCAACAGGGATAGCTCAAGAGCGAGGGGAAACCAGGAGAGGGGCCCCGATGTCTCTGCTTAGGGAAGACAGGAAAGGCCTCACAGAGGAGTCATTGAGCGATGATAGACAATGGTGAATGAAGGAAAGAAGAGGAATAATGTTCCAGGTGGGCACAGTAAACGGAGAGCAATAGGGAACCATGGGATAAAGTAGTTTTTCAAGGAATGGTGAATTGTTCTAGAGTGCCTGAAACTCATCAAACACTGAGTAATTCTTTGACCAAGTTTATGCAGGTGACATACTGAAAACATGATTGCTATGTTTTGGGGACTCAAACCCTGTTTTTTTTTTTTCAATTTACAAAAGGAACCATAATCCTCTTTTGTGACGATTTGGTTCTTTTGCAACCTTCACAAGAGGTAAAAAGTGTTTTGTTTTGTTTTTCTGTGAGACAAAGGACTTAGGCATGT
Organism: Nesogale talazaci; assembly: GCA_004026705.1. NCBI lineage: Eukaryota > Metazoa > Chordata > Mammalia > Afrosoricida > Tenrecidae > Nesogale > Nesogale talazaci. Next base: position 85,033 of record PVJH01006939.1, read on the forward strand.
GGCATATGTCCCTAGCCCTTAACTCTATAAAGTGACCAGATTTTAACATTGGTAAAGTGGGACACCATTGATGGTGGAGGGGGGGAGGGTGTTTAAGATGGGGATATTCCCTTCTGGCTCTCCCGCCATTCCCTAGCTTTCCATGCATTCTTTCCAAAAATCGGGACTTTTTAAAAATGCCGCGGGATGCAGGAAAAATTGTCTGACATCAGAACTGCCCCGACAAAATCGAGATGTCTGATCACTTTACTCTTAAAGGACAGTACCTGTGACTCCGGCGCAGAAATCTGTGCTAAGTACAGTAGAGTACTGTTGGTATGGTTCTTTGCAGTCAAGGTGGCTGGCTCTAATTCAGGGTGACCCCAGGTAGAACAAAAAGAAGGGGGGGCAGCAGCAGTCAGTAGCAGTGCAGAGAGCTTAGCAAAGCAGGCCCCCAGTGGGATTTTGAATTCAAGCAATGTGCCCGCAGTGCAGTGAAGCAGGTCTAAAAGGAACCTCAAGCTCTAATGACATGATCACAGGGAGGCTTGACCCACAAGTAGTGCAAAGAACCTGAGCAAGCAGTAGCAAGCTGGTCTGATCACCAGGGTGGAAGGGAGACAGGGTACCAGCAACACAGAGTATTTATCTTGGCTGCCCACCCATCAAACGGTGACCTGAATAAACTCTGCCCCAGTGTTCTTCTGGAGGCCTAGTGGGCACAAGCATAACCATCAAACTGTCCTTGCTTCTAAGGAGCATCCCAATATGGGACTGACTCGTTCATGCTTCTGTGTTCAATATTCTTTGCCAACATCACAATTCAGGTGTATCAGTTAATGCCAGGTACAAGAACCACACATATACTCACTTCGGACTCTTAGAGACACGACAGGGAACAGCAGAGCTGCACCACAGGGTTTCCACACCTGTCAACCTTATGGAAAGAGGCTGCTACATCTCTGTCCTAGAAAGTGGGTGTAGGGATCACTTTGTGCTCCCGCATTTCTACAGAAAAGGAGTTCAGGGACAATTAGCAGATTGGAAAGTGGGAATGCGCCATGTTTTAAAGTGTTAGCTAATGGGTGGAGGGGTGGGGGATGGGGAAGTAGAAGAGTAAATTCCTATGTTAAGAATATCTGAATTACAGACAGCTCATCTTACAAAGAACTGCCACAAAGTCCAATGCTATTGCTTGTAATCGCTTATGAAAACATTTTGTAATACTTCAGGAAACATTTTGCAGCTCTAGGAAGGAGAGGCCTGCTCACTTTTCAAAGTTGGATCATGATGCCATTGGTTATGTGTTGACTGTGAAACTTTGTGGGGGGCTTAAGCATCCTCTTATTTACCTTTGTTACCATGTCCCCAAAGTGTAAACCATGTCCCCAAAGTGTAAACCATGTCCACTGCAAGCACTGGTGATGCCTCAGAAGAAAGAGTAACAATTATCTCCATTGAAAAATAAAAGTAGAAATAATAAAGCCACTGAAAGGAGGTGAAACACTATCAGCCATTGGAAAAAGTCTTAGGCAACAGTTAGTTGGTCAATGACCCAAATGATTTTAAAGAATAAAGTAAGAATAGTGGAGCATGTGAAATCCTGTGACATGATCAAAATTTCCATTATTGCTAAGCGGCACATTGATTTAATTTTTGCAATGGAAAGGACGTTGATCACTTGGTTAAATGATCAAAATCAGTCTTTTGTCAGAACAGCAGCTAAAATTATACTTTTAAAATGAGAGGCAGAGGTGCCTAATTAGCACAGTAGGTAATTAGTACATTTTAATCCCCTGTAATAGTCAGTGCACTTTGATTGCATCAGTCTCATAAAATGCAAGGCAGGTCATGTTCAAAACCATCCAGTGGTATACCACATCATTCAGGGTAAAAGCCAAAGTCCTTTGGCTTCATCTCCTACTGTTCTCCCTCAGTCTTCCCACCACAACCACACTGGCCTCTTTTTTGTCCTTCAAATCCATCAAGCTCAATTCTATCTTGGCCCTGTGCCCTCATTGTCTCCTCTGCCTAGAAGTCTTTCTGCAGTTATGCACTTGACTTATGTCCTCATCTCCTTCAGAACCCCGCTCAAGTGCTGCCTTTCAGTGAGACGTGTGTAAAATTGCCCATCCTATCCTGTACCTGCATTCCCTTCCCCACCTACTCCTCCTACAAACACATTCATGTGAACTTTATGAGGGTGGGATCTGTGGTCTGCTTTGACCGTTTCCCTCGACTATAAATATCTACAGGAGGTGAATGCCTTATCTTCCTCCTGCAGAGCAGCTGGTGGCTCCAAACTTCAAACCAACTGTGAGCTATTCATTAGCAGCCCAACACGTAACTCAATCTGCCACCAGGGTGCTTGTAGTCCAGAGATCAAACGGCATCTTGCCTTTGGTACATCTGCTGCACAGGACCTCGTGGAAGTGTTGGAGAGCCAGGGTGTCACCTTGAAGATTAAAATGCTCCTGCCTAAGCCATGGTATTTTCAAACATGGAAGCTGGACATTGACTATGGGAGACCAAAAGAACTGATGCATTTGATTGAAGGTGCTGGCAAAGAATATTGAAAGGGCCATAGACTGTTAGAAGGAGTGCAGTCAGAATGCCCCTGAGCCTGAGGAACACGCTTCGGACATGTTCTAAGGAGGTACCAGTCCCTGGGAAAGAACAACATGCTTGGCACTGTAGAGGGGCAACAAATAGAGGAAGATCGCTGACAATGGACTCAATAGTGAAGCCGGTGCAAGACCAGGCCGTCAGTGTTTCCTTGTGCTGTACACAGCATCACCATGAGTCAGCATCAAGTCAGCAACAACCACAACCTATCCCTAGCAGGCATAATAGGGCCCACATAACAGGTACTCATTAAATATTTTTTGAATGAATGATTCCATCCTAGGAACTCCAACTACTCGATTGTCTAGATTAATGAATGTCTCAATGTCAGCTTTGCTCTCAGTCTATTTTGTTTTACAAGTGCCACATCCCTAGAAAACTAATGTAAATAGTCACATCATAGGGGAATCCGTTTATCCTTAGCACTTTGTTAAGGGTCCCTAGTTACATGGTAGCTAAGTGCTCAGCTTCTGTGTCAAAGGCCAGCCATTGGAACCTACCAGCCACTCCATGGGAGAAAGTTTTCTGGCAGCCTGCTTCTGTAAAGATTTCCAGCCTTGGAAACAGTATGGGCCAGTTCTACTCTATTGTTTATGAATCAGAATCTTCCGAATACAAAGCTGAGATTTGTTTCATTGAATAAATGGATTTTTAACAAAGCAGTGTCTTGTGCATAATCAAATGTGGTAAAGAAAATTGATGGTGCCCAGCTATCAAAAGATGTAGCGTGTAGGATGTGAAGGGCTTGAAAATAAACAAGCCGCCCTCTAGCTGAGAAACACCAAAGCCCACTTAGAAGATGCATACCAGCCTGTATACCAATAGTATCGCTATAGACAAAGCGGGTGCATAAGCAAATGTGTTGAAGAAAACTGATAGTGCCCGGCTATCAAAAGATGTAGTGTGTGGGGTCTTAAAGATTTGAAGATAAACAAGTGGCCCTCTAGCTGAGAAACAACAAGGCAAACATGGAAAAAGCACAGCAGTCTGGGTGATCAGGAGGTGTTGAGGGGATCAGCTATGAGACATCAAAGAACAAAGAATCATATCATTGTGAATGAGGGGGAGTGCAGAGTGGTGGCCCAAAGCCCATCTGTAGGCAACTAGACATTCCTTCACAGAAGGCTCTTGGGGATGGGGACTAGTCAATCAGGTGCAGTGTAGCAATGATGAATTATATAATGTTCCTCTAGTTCTTAAATGCTTCCTACCCCCACACTATTATGATCCCAGTTCTGCCTTACAAATCCAGCTTGGCCAGAGGATGTACACTGATACAGATAGGAACTGGAAACACGGTGAATACAAGAGAGAAGAACCCCTCAGGGCGATAATGGGAGGGTGGAGGAAAGGTGAGGTAGAAAGGGAGAACAGATTGCAAGGATCTACATACAGCCTCCTCCCTGGGGGGTGGACCACAGAAAAATGGGTGAAGGGAGACATCAGATGATGTAAGATATGAAAAAATAATAATTTCTAACTTATCAAGGGGGAGGGGAAGTGAGAAAGGGGGGAAATGAGGAGCAGATACCAGGGGCTCAAGTAGAAAGCAAGTGTTTTGAGAAGATTAGGGAAACAGATGTATAAAAGTGCTTGACACAAAGGATCTATGTATGGATTGTAATAAGGGTTGTATGAGCCCCCAATAAAATGATTTTTTTAAAACCAGTGTCTTAGATAGTTTTTTCCTCTCAAACCTATCTCTGTTACTTCTTTAGTTACTCTTTTGTTTGTTTTCTTCATTTTAGCAAGTAAGTCTAATGTACTAAACGCTATTCCTAGTTCTATATCTATTCATTCTTTACTCCAGTTCTAAACCTAGTTTTTACTGTCACTATTTGATTATTCTCTAATAGCTTCTCTCTGAGTCCTTCTTTTCCCTCAGTTTTAAAGGATCATCTACTGACATTGATGAGTACCTCCTTAACAGTATGTCTGGATTCTCCTTCTTCTCTTCTTTGTCTTTGATTTTTGTTTTGTTTTGTTTTCATTCTTTCTGTCTCTTATAGGAAAGACCTCCAAAATTTGTGGTAAATGGAATTAAAAAGTAATAGTCTTTTTCTTAAGTTTTTAAAGGTAAAATTATTTTATCCTTGAATTTTGTTGGTTAAAACCATGTATTTTCGGTAATGGAAAACATTTTGATTGCAAAATTTAAAGATTAGACAGAGAGGTATAGGTAATATGAATTTTGATGCAAGTAATGGAGTACATATGTTTTCAAGAGGTCTTTGGTTGGAGGATGAGGCCTATTTATTCAGATTCACACAGTTATGCATCCCCCTACCAGATAATTGCATGAACTGAAAGTGGTATAGCAACTTCCAACTAAATCCCACAGGTGGAATGTAGGTGGGCACTATAAGTCCCATGAGTCATAAAGAGCTATAGTTTTGTCCACAAATATCTTTCTTTTGTCCTTCGGATATCTCACAAACTTGCATAGCATTGATTATCAGTCCTATAAAGATACTGCAAGATTATACTCTTTTATATCTTGCTCAAGCTCAAGCTCTTCTTCAACTGCCTACTAGACAATGTTCCTCAAATGCAAAACCAAACTCACTGCTATTGAGTCATTTCTGATTCATTTCAGCCATATTGGACAGACTAGAGATGCACTTTTGGATTTCTGCAGCTGTAAATCTTTAAAGGAGCAGACAGCTCCTCTTTATATAGGTTAATGTGCAATGTTGAGGCAGACTTACTAGAAGACACAGGCACCCTCTAGTGGAAAGCATGGAAAGTTTTTTTAAGAATCTGCTTTCTTAAGAACGTTCCAGTTCATGTTCCAAGGGAGATTATGATATTTGTGGATCATCCACTAAATTATCTATATTAAACCAGATGTTACCTTTCTAGTACAAGGTAGAATGCATCTCTTAAATGAGACATAATTACATTAAACATATCTCCCTGACCTCTTTCAATTTGTCTTAAAACCACTTTTATGTAACAAAAAGGTTTTGGACTGGGAAAGCGCTTCAGAGTGATTTTAAGGCAGAAAATTGATCTGTGCTGTGAAGGATACCATGAAGTACAGTACCTGCTCCAAGGAACATAACAAATTAACTGGGGGTGGAGGAGAAGCCATGCACTCTGGAGATGTGAATTAATGACAAGGTAAATTTCCCAGCAAGACCATGTAACAAGAGAGTCCACAAGGTAGTCAGATGCCATTGACAATGAATGAGGTAGACCCTGAGTTTGGAGAAGGTGAATATTACTCTAAGGAAGTCAGGGAGTTTGGGGTGTCAGATATGGTTTCGGGGAAGAAGGAGGATTTAAAAGTTATCGTCAATGAAGTACTTCCCAAACTTTTAGCATCAAATTTTCCCCAAACCCTTAGCACTTTCTCATTTTCTGCCTTGTTAACAAACCTTCTACATTGTTTTTATTCTGTTTACATTGACTTTTTGTAAATGATTTTTTTGCTTTACCTTAAACCATAAAATCTCTGAGATCATAGTTTTGATGGCCTTTTTTAGTTGATGTAAATTTTCTTTTCTAATACATGTGAAATAAATACAGGAAACCCTCACTATCTGGATATAATTAGTTCTACAAATAGGCCACTTAAAGATAAAGGAATCTACCTATACAGAGCATGTCTTTCATGATAGATTTTGATATTAAACTTAGATTAGAATATTAGTTTAGGCAAAGATAAATTTATGAAAATATGTGTGTTTAATTGTATCGTTAATTAACTTTAAGCTGCCATTGCAACTATTAACTAGTATTTGAATAAATAGAATGCTACTTAGTTGAATATTTGACATTTGTTTGTATAAAATAATTTAACTCTTGTGTTCCACGCATCAGTATCAAAGGACTTTAAAAAAAAACCTGAGGAATTGTCTCTGTTTGCTTTTTAGGATTCAAATTATACATAGTTTGAGTCATTTATTGCATTTATTGCATTTGACCAGTTGCTAACTGGTAGACTGAGAAACAAATTCATAAACACGCATATGTATATAAGGGAGCGGTTTATATACAAGAGGAATGAAACATTGAGAAAGCATCCCAAACCAGTCCAGTCCAAGTTCATAAGTCCAATATTAGCCCATATGCCTGACACTAATCCATAAATCGTCTTCAGACTCACAAGGTACATGCTTCGTGACGGCAGGACAATCACAGGCCAGTGATTGCAGAGTCTTGTGTATCCAGGGGTGGTAGAAGCATCTCGGCATTGGCAGGAGCCTCTCTGTGATTTCTCAAGCATCACAGCACTGGCAGGAGTCTCTACATGACTTTTCTGGCTTCAGAGGTCTGGTTCCATCGGGGTAAGCCCATGTGACTTCTCCTCCGAGAGATGTCTCGCAGAGAGTCAACATTGTGTCTTGTCGAAAAGCATTCCCAAGTGACTAAGTCGCTCACCTCCAAGGGGTACATATGGTCAAATTTCCTGGAATTCTCAGGAGAAAGCCATGTCCACACAGAGGTCTCATTGATTCTCTCCAGATTGACAGGCTAGACTCCAGCCATACACTCCCAATCCTGAAACTAACAGGATTAGTGACTGTCATACTCACTGACCTAATTCTTCCCGTTCCTTGTTTGTGGATGTGCGTGTGCATTCAGCAGTTATCAAATGCTATTGCTGTGTGTGCGGTCTGGTCAGCGCTGGCTCAAAGCATTCTGCAGAGCAGTCAAACTGCGGCAGAAGGTTTCCACCGTGGCCATCTTTACAGGTGCTGATCACCCGGTCCTTGCTCTCACAGAGTGGGGTTTGATTCGATTGCTTTTTATGAAGTCTTGCATTGATTGTAAGAGTTAGCTTTAAAATTGTTTTATTCTGGACTTTCCTTATGTTGGAGAGGTGGATGGCACCTTTAATGAGTTCTTTTTAGTATAAAAATGTACTGCCGATGTTGAAGAGTAATTGAATAGTCAGCTTTCAAGAAAAAGCACTCATGGCTTTGATGTGCTTAGTAGGGGTGTTATGAAATACAAGGAGAGTTACAGGTGGTGTGATCTGTTGAACTATGATCATTTGGGTGTCAGGGTGGCTTTTATTTTTCTTCTGTGTGTTTCTAACTTTTGAGCAGCCTTCCCAAATTTTTCATATTAAAGGAACATTTGAAAAAAAATCTGATGCCTCAGGAGCGACATAAGGAGAAAAAAAATCTACATAGAAGTGAGACCATGTAGTTGTAAATCTAGTAATCAATGATATTTTAAATTTTTATTTATTTATTTATTTATTTATTTTTATTTTTTTGGGGGGGCCATCACTACCTCTGGTGGATGTGGGACCTACCCAGTGCTGGTCCTGAGAGTCGCCGCTGGATTTGAACCACCAAGCCTGCGGGCTGCAGTCTCGCACTCAACCTCTTACGCCACCCGGGCTCAGCCCCGATATTTTAATTTTTTTAAGCTTCATTATATTTATCTTTGGTGAAATAAAATGGAACATGTCCTTTGCCCAAGTCATATTTTTTCCACTCACCTTAATTTTATAGGTGTTTTTAAATCATTCTATTGGGCACTCGTACTGCGCTTATCACAATCCATCCATCCAGCACATTTGGACATTTGTTGCCATCCTCATTCTCAAAACATCTTCTTTCTAACTCGAGTCCTGGATCAGCTCCTCATTTTTGTCCCTCCCTCTCCCCTCCCTCCCTCATGAACCCTTATCATTTATAAATTATTTTTTTTCATGTCTTTTATTTATTGTTCCAAATAATTTGATTACCACTCTGGAGTTCAATCACATCAAACAATATTGTAAGCGCTACCCAATCACTTTAATCAGTGCTCCTTTAGGTAAAGAATAAGATTTCTGACACTCAACCCTAGTCTACTGTAGGACTCTTTTTCCTCCATGAAAGACACCAACTCTAATGCAGGTCTATGTTATAGATTGTGATTTAGAAAAAAATAATAAGTCAAATTTTCCTTTTCATAAAGTCCCCGCTTAATTGTGTTTTACCTTATCCAATAAGCCTAGAAGTGCTTTTGTATACAAAATACTATTGAGGTATGACATGTTGCATATACGAACTACAAGAATAGGTTGGAGTTTTTTCAATTCAATTTCAAATAAATAGAATAACCATTTAAGCAATCTTTTATTTTATTTTTTTTAAGAAAAGCAAAATGTCTTTTTAGAATTAATCACTTTCTTTCCTTTTTTACGAATTTAAAACCTTATAAGGCAAATAATACTTTTTTTTGCTGTTAAATCAATGGTTTAAGTTAGCAAACAGTAATTTAAATAAAGGTCGTGGATTTACCTTAATAAGTTCTTTTCAGTATAAAAATGTACTGACAATGTTGAATAATAATTGAATAGTAAACCTTCAAGTAAAAACAATATGAATAAAATATAGTCTAAGGAGTTATTTTGTATTATAAGCTTTTGGAAAAAATACTAGGGACATGTCAGGCCTACACAATAATTAAAAATGTATTATACATGGGCGATGGCTTTATGAGCTCTTAAATGAATTTAAAGTACATTTAAAATTGTCATTTTGGAACTAAATATAAATATTGACATTTTTTTCTTTGAAGTGAAAGTTCTTACATTTTTGTTGTACAACTATTCAATTCTGGGTTGACTCTGAGAAAAATTCATATTAGTCTTTATTTTTAGTAGAAATGAGACAATTTATGCTTCTGAAACCAGAGAAAGCTTTTCTCCACATGTAAGAAGTTACAGAATGGGAACAGCACTTCTTTACACCTATTCCCCAACACCACTTCCTCCTTCAAAACTTGATAAGGAGCTCAACTAAACAACCATGGTTCTACCTTATGGGTCTAAAAGACCTATAACAAAATTTTGCTAAAGGGACTGTAAGTCACCACACAGCAATCCCTTGTGGAACCCCCTAGTGACATCTGTGCAGCTCTCAGATTTCCCAGAACCCTGTTCAAGAAACTCAGCTTTAAGAACTTATGTAATAAATACTAAGATTATGTAAACCCCTGTACATCATTATTAATGCAACATCCCCCCCCCGACACACACACACACACACACACACACACACAAAACACTGTGTTAGTCCAGGTAAACTCGAGAAACAAATCCACAGACACGCATATAAGGGAGAGGTTTATATACAAGAGGAATGGAACATTGAGAAAGCATCCTAATCCAGTCCAGTCCAAGTCCGTAAGACCAATATCAGTCTATATGTCTGATACCAATCCGTTAGTCCTCTTCAGATTCACGAAGCACATGCAATGACACCAGGACAATCACAGGCCAGTGGGTGCAGAGTCTTGTGTATCCATGGTGGTAGAAGCAGATCAGCACTAGCAGGGGCCTCTCTGTGTCTTCTCAAGCATCTCAGCACTGGCAGGAGTCTCCATGTGACTTCCCGGCTTCAGAGGTCTGGTTCCATCGGGGTAAGCCCATATGGCTTCTTCTGCTCCTCCAGGTTGCAGGACTGAGGATCTATGCTACCATGTTGTCTTGTCAGTCAAACTTCCCAAGGGACTCAGATTTATGTCTTGTCAGTAGAGCATCTCCAAGCAATTGAGTCGATAGTCTCTCACTTCCCCGGGGGGAAATATCATGAGATTTCCCAGAATTCTCAGAGAAATCCATGCCCACATAGGTCACATTGATTATATCCAGATTGACAGGCTAGACTTCACCCCTACACTCCCAATCATGAAATTGACACGGGTATATGACTGACGCACACTGTGAACCATCTGGAATGTTTAAAAGAGGAATCAGGGCATGCCCAGTAAGGAGGGTAGTTAGAATAAAGTTGACTGGGCAGGGAGCTTTATATTAGCTAGCACAGAACTGGCAGACACCAAAAGGACACATTGGGAACCCCAGAGTGACCTACATTTGGGGGGAGATTGAACCTTGAATATAAAATCAAGAGGCAAAAAGGATCTTGAAAATCCACTAGGATTTTGAACACTGAGTGAACTGGAAATTGATATGGGGGAAGACGAATATGGAGGTCTCTAGAAGTAGGTAGGCCAGTGCAAACAGGGGTGAATTACTGGGCAGGCAAGATCATTCAAGCTGGTCAAAAGGAGAGCCAGAGCCAGATGGATAGAAATATAAATGAAGGAGTGGGATAATCATGGGGTTGATGTTCAATACAGCTGATGTCAAGGGGTGTGCTACCTCCATATTCGAAAATACTGTAAATTAAGAATTGAGTGAACTGTGTGCAATGTTCTGGTTGACTGAACAGTTCCCAAGACTCCCCAGCCAGTTGCCTTTCCTCTTCTCATCCCTTGATGTTGTTGCCTTCTTGTTGTCAGAGAAGGCTGCAAACCGAGTTGAGTCGGAACTTCTGATTTTTCCAGGAAGACTACAACTCCACTGACTTTGTAAAATCCCAGTTTTAAGTGTCCGCGATTAAATATTTTAAAGCATACTATGGACTGGAATTGGTGGCCAGTTGAAAATTCCTACATAGAAAAGTGCTGCTCCCCCCAATCACCTTGAAATGTACCCTGAACCCACGCACTCATTTTTGGGAGTCTGTTGAACTCAGTAAGGTACTAGAAAGACTTTTTATAGTCGCTAAGATCTTCCTTTTGATGTAATACTGATTTGAAGGTTACAAGCCTTTCTCTGTTTCTTCCCAGCCAGGTCTCTAGACAAACTTTATAACTTTGCTGATTGTTCTGGACTCCACCTGATATTTGCTCTAAATGCACTGCGTCGTAATCCCAATAACTCCTGGAACAGTTCTAGTGCCCTGAGTCTGTTGAAGTACAGTGCCAGCAAAAAATACAACATTTCTTGGGAACTGGGGAATGGTAAGTAAGAACCCCCTTTTTTTTTTTTTTTGCTCTGAAATGACAACATAAAGTGAATGGAATAAACTGCTTTGGGATATAGTCTCTGTCAGGTCATTTCTAAGACACCTGCCCAAAAAATATTTGAGATGTTAGGCTTCAATTGACCTAACAAATGGTAAAAGACCAAATAGTGGAGGTGTAGTGAATCCACACTATTCACATCTGCAATTATCTCTGGTGACTTCATTCCAAACCCAAAGAAGATGGCCACTGGGTCTATGATGAACTACTTGATGTTAAAGCAGACAATCTGCATGTCCAGTCAGGATCTCCATTTGGTGGGAAGTGTGCATGTGTTCTGTGGAACATGGGTTTTACAAAATGATCCTTAGAAAGTAGTAATTCAAAAAGAGTTCTGGAACAGATCTATTTAGAGACTGCTACATAGTACGAGTGTGGAAGATTATTGAACATTAAATACAAAAATACAGAAAATTCATTCATTCATATAAAGGACACTTTAAAATACTTAACATTTCTCTGACCATTTAACTAGGGTTGAATTCATGGATTTTTGTATCAGGTAGTTGTATAAGAAAAGCCACATGCTTCATTTAAAAGCCTTAACTGTTGTTTAATAAATGAATTTTTTATTGTGAAGAAGGATTACATTTCAACCATCACCTCTACAGTTC